>LR548579.1:0-70105 GCA_900536415.3 Caenorhabditis sp. 38 MB-2015
AACCATTCGAGCGATTACATTCACGCAAATTGGATAGAACTCCCAAACTCGCCTGAGAAGTACATTTGCTCCCAAGCGCCGTTGCCGACTACCTTTGCCGATTTTTGGCACATGATTCACCAAGAAGAAGTAAAAGTTATTGTACAGATGTGCGGTTTTATCGAGAATGATATCCGAATATGCCACTTGTTTTTCCCGTTCAATGTCAGTGATATAAAGATTTATGGGAAGTTTCAAATAAGATGCACCAAAATTGAAGAAGCTCCGAAAATAGAAGGAGTCTGGCTGACTTTCGCTAGGACTTTTGAGATGACAAATTTGGCGGATTCCCAAGAAACCCCAAGAATTGTTAAACATATTTGGTTACAAAACTACTTTGACGAATGCGTCCCGAAGGAGAGAAAAAGAATGTTATTTTTGTACGAATGGACAATGGCAATGAACGATGTATCATCTCCAATAGTATCACTTTGTGATACAGGCAGTGGTCGTGCTGGCACTTTTGTTGCCTTTGCTTACGCAAAACGCCTTCTGGAGCAAAACAGATTGGAGTCGATAGCAGAAGTTGTAAATTCTATAAGTATGCAACGATGGGGAGTCATAGACTCATTTCTCGAATACCTGTATCTTCACGCGATTCTTGCCGAACTACTAATAGTGGTAAGATTTAGATGTTAATTTTGAACTGCAAATCTAATTCTGATTTTTAGGAAAACTATTTGCATTTTGAGGATTGCCAACCAATTTTCGCGAAATACCAAAAATTCTGGGACAACAGAATCGGAATGATAGATCGAAAGCGGGGCAACGCCGGGATCCAAACCCATTACTGGCCACATGAATATGATCCATCATTTTTCGAAGAAAGCGAGAATTTGCGAAAAGCGAAGATTCGGATCGAATTCGAAAAGATCACGAGAAGAAAGTCAAAAAAGTCAAAAAAGTGATAAGAAGTTATGGCTATTTCGGTGTAAAAGGTGCTTAATAGATACGAATGAATGTGATTGATCGATTTCTGAGTCCAAATTGTTCTTTTTTTTAAATAAATGTGTTATTTTTAAATTAGTCTATTATAAGCAGTTGGCAATGTTAGTTCACTTCAATAAGTAATTTTAATATAAATTATATTAAAGAAATTCACAAATTATAGTAAAAAACGACGAAAATAGGGAGCTAAATTTGGAAAAAGAAAAATAAAACAATACTCCACAATGACGCTCGTATGTGCAAATGTTCGTGGAAGTGTTTGCACAGCAGAAGTTGTACATTCTTTTGAATTTGAATTTCTTTTTAAAAAATATTTTTGAAAATTGAAAAGTGTTACGAAGAAAACTAAATTCTTTTCGTATTTATTAATGCGAAAAATGATGAATGACAGCATTTTCAGTAAAGTTTAATTTTCAACGAAAAGATATGAGAAACTGACAGATTGATATAATAATAAAATACTTGAAATTGTTTTTATTTCGTTTTTAGTCCAAAATCGTCGGCAACCGGCTGGCAAAACGAAATAGTGATGAAATGCAATTTCGATTCCTTTTCATACATTTCCTCTATAAACTCTTTTATAAAAATATATTCAAAAGATTCCTGACTTTGATACTACCGAGCTTTTTTCTCTTTCGATAACTGTAGAAAAATCATAAATTCGTAAATGATATTCATATTTTCTGAACAATACATTTTTTTTTTGAAATAATACAAAAACTAAGAAGTAAGTAGTTTATCAACAACAACTACAACATAGTACAGTAACCCGTATTTTTTCGAAATTGGATCCGATTTTCAATTATGCTTTGCCCGTTTTCCATTAGCATATCCAATCCATCGATCGGCAGTTTGACTCAAAAATTCGTCGCCATTCTCAATCGATGCGATCCATTTCAGCAAATATACATGCACAGCGTGGTAGTCCCATCTGAAAAATTATTTCTATCAATTACTAAACTTTTTCACAGTGCTCACCTCGCTAAATTCGGCGCGGTTTGTAGTGCAACGTGTCTCAAGTCATATATTGTTCCACTTCCCGTGTCATACAATGGAAGAAGTCGGTGTAAAGACTCGATTCCCTCTTTGTACAATTTCAGACTCCTTGCGTCAAGTGTCGAAAAATCGTAGAGTCCGATCAGTGAGTAGAGAAATCCATTGAGCACAAATGATCCAGGCGTTGTCGGATACTCTTCGAACCATGTTATATTGCCAAGAAACGAAGCGCGAACACCACCAGACGAGGACGGCTGAAAAATAGATTGAAATTCGTAAAGAAAACCTAGAAAAAACACTCACGATTTCGAACATTTCCAACGCTCGTCGAGAACTATTCAAATATTGCGGGTTTTCAGGAAACGCGTGATGAGCTCGCGTCAAAACCGATAAAGCATGCCCTTGTGCCATTGCGCTATACCATCCTGGTGGCAACACCAGTTTTCGCTCGGCTATTGATCTCTCAACAGGAACAGGCCAACCTCCCTATAAACAAGGTTATTCGTAATAATTGCGTATTGACATATTTTCAGTTCATAAAAATAAAACTGAGAAAAATCGCTACCNTCCACTTCCCGTGTCATACAATGGAAGAAGTCGGTGTAAAGACTCGATTCCCTCTTTGTACAATTTCAGACTCCTTGTGTCAAGTGTCGAAAAATCGTAGAGTCCGATCAGTGAGTAGAGAAATCCATTGAGCACAAATGATCCAGGCGTTGTCGGATACTCTTCGAACCATGTTATATTGCCAAGAAACGAAGCGCGAACACCACCAGACGAGGACGGCTGAAAAATAGATTGAAATTCGTAAAGAAAACCTAGAAAAAACACTCACGATTTCGAACATTTCCAACGCTCGTCGAGAACTATTCAAATATTGCGGGTTTTCAGGAAACGCGTGATGAGCTCGCGTCAAAACCGATAAAGCATGCCCTTGTGCCATTGCGCTATACCATCCTGGTGGCAACACCAGTTTTCGCTCGGCTATTGATCTCTCAACAGGAACAGGCCAACCTCCCTATAAACAAGGTTATTCGTAATAATTGCGTATTGACATATTTTCAGTTCATAAAAATTAAACTGAGAAAAATCGCTACCTTCTCATCTTGGTTGGCGACTAGCCAATTCGCAGACGCCTCAAATGCCGCTTTATGTTGATTCATTGATTGAACAACTCGTTGACGTACAGATACTTTTCCTCGAAATCCCAAAGATACCAGTCGAAGATCACCTGGAAAACATGTTATTATTATTATTATTATTATTTTTTGAATAATGACTAGGAAGAAAATAGTTCTGGACAACTCGGAGGTTTTTGACTTCATTTTTAAACATAATTATTAAGTTAGAGCAAAATATATTTAGGGGATATTTCCAGTCTCCAGTTCTAATTTCCTTACAAAATTTACTTGAAAAAAAAAATCACCGTTGTGCAAAACCACATTATCCTCTTTTTTTCGTGTTTCTGAACTCGACAAGGCTCTCGCCACATCGACCAACACGTTTCTAGTGACATTGGTCCAATTATCGATTGGATGATCTAACCAATACGAGTAGGAGACCTGTCCATCTTTTTGAGGGTGCAAATCTTCCGCGTCACCATCGTCCGCCCAAACACATTTGCCACCATTTTCAGTGAATTGATAATTGAGGAGGACGAGTAGATCACCATCTTTCAGCTTGGCGAGAATGGTGAACGAGGAATTGCGATTGGCCGGTCGCCATTCGAATTGAACCACAGGAAGACTTGTATTTTTGTCAAGGTAGATGTAAGCGCCAGCATTTGATAAATTATCTCAAAACAAAAAGATTCAGTTTGTATCTATTTAGGCGAATTTCTCGGATACCTTCTGCACTGATATTCACAATTTTCCTGAATTCCGGATCCGTATAGAAGAGGCGTTCTGTGGTGTCGTGCATTCCTGCAGCACCTTTCCAATCGCTACTCTTTTCGGCCAAAACGACTTGATGATTTTCTGGAAATACAATTTTCTTATTTCAATGTTGAAAGAAAGCTACAAATTGTATTTCAGAGACATTCAGGAAAATTTTCTAAAATCTTGATTCTTATCCAGAAGATTTTTAGATAAATCGCATCAAGTTTTACTTTTCTGCTTGAGTTTATAAAATTTTTTAAATTATCGCATCTTCTCTGCTATACTGCACAACGATTCAGAATTCGTCCAGCTTCTAGCAAAATATAGATTCACAATTCCGTATTTTGGTTTATATAAAAGAAGAAACTATGCTAAAAGATAGAACANAGACTCGATTCCCTCTTTGTACAATTTCAGACTCCTTGTGTCAAGTGTCGAAAAATCGTAGAGTCCGATCAGTGAGTAGAGAAATCCATTGAGCACAAATGATCCAGGCGTTGTCGGATACTCTTCGAACCATGTTATATTGCCAAGAAACGAAGCGCGAACACCACCAGACGAGGACGGCTGAAAAATAGATTGAAATTCGTAAAGAAAACCTAGAAAAAACACTCACGATTTCGAACATTTCCAACGCTCGTCGAGAACTATTCAAATATTGCGGGTTTTCAGGAAACGCGTGATGAGCTCGCGTCAAAACCGATAAAGCATGCCCTTGTGCCATTGCGCTATACCATCCTGGTGGCAACACCAGTTTTCGCTCGGCTATTGATCTCTCAACAGGAACAGGCCAACCTCCCTATAAACAAGGTTATTCGTAATAATTGCGTATTGACATATTTTCAGTTCATAAAAATTAAACTGAGAAAAATCGCTACCTTCTCATCTTGGTTGGCGACTAGCCAATTCGCAGACGCCTCAAATGCCGCTTTATGTTGATTCATTGATTGAACAACTCGTTGACGTACAGATACTTTTCCTCGAAATCCCAAAGATACCAGTCGAAGATAACCTGGAAAAAATGTTATTATTATTATTATTTTTTGAATAATGACTAGGAAGAAAATAGTTCTGGACAACTCGGAGGTTTTTGACTTCATTTTTAAACATAATTATTAAGTTAGAGCAAAATATATTTAGGGGATATTTCCAGTCTCCAGTTCTAATTTCCTTACAAAATTTACTTGAAAAAAAAAATCACCGTTGTGCAAAACCACATTATCCTCTTTTTTTCGTGTTTCTGAACTCGACAAGGCTCTCGCCACATCGACCAACACGTTTCTAGTGACATTGGTCCAATTATCGATTGGATGATCTAACCAATACGAGTAGGAGACCTGACCATCTTTTTGAGGGTGCAAATCTTCCGCGTCACCATCGTCCGCCCAAACACATTTGCCACCATTTTCAGTGAATTGATAATTGAGGAGGACGAGTAGATCACCATCTTTCAGCTTGGCGAGAATGGTGAACGAGGAATTGCGATTGGCCGGTCGCCATTCGAATTGAACCACAGGAAGACTTGTATTTTTGTCAAGGTAGATGTAAGCGCCAGCATTTGATAAATTATCTGAAAACAAAAAGGTTCAGTTTGTATCTATTTAGGCGAATTTCTCGGATACCTTCTTCACTGAAATTCACAATTTTCCTGAATTCCGGATCCGTATAGAAGAGGCGTTCTGTGGTGTCGTGCATTCCTGCAGCACCTTTCCAATCGCTACTCTTTTCGGCAAAAACGACTTGATGATTTTCTGGAAATACAATTTTCTTATTTCAATGTTGAAAGAAAGCTACAAATTGTATTTCAGAGACATTCAGGAAAATTTTCTAAAATCTTGATGCTTATCCAGAAGATTTTCAGATAAATCGCATCAAGTTTTACTTTTCTGCTTGAGTTTATAAAATTTTTTAAATTATCGCATCTTCTCTGCTATACTGCACAACGATTCAGAATTCGTCCAGCTTCTAGCAAAATATAGATTCACAATTCCGTATTTTGGTTTATATAAAAGAAGAAACTATGCTAAAAGATAGAACATAATTCTGTTGAATTTTTATTTTGCTTTTTTTTTTGAATTTATAACTCTTTTAACCCTGAAATTTCAGTTGATATTTTCATGATGATCAGCTATAAAATGCCTCTATAGAGATTTTCCACTTTGCCAACTTCTCCATGCATTTGAATACTGACGGAACTCGTACCGAAATCTGTTTGAACCCATCTACTATAATGCTGCAATCCATATTGAGCAATTTGAATGGGATAATAATAGGGTTTCGAATCCCATTGTGTTGACATCGGCACTTCGGTTTGCCCATTGATACATCTAACACGATCTCGAGTTTATGTCGAAAAATGTCCAAATTGTCCGGTTGAGTTGTAGGCACTTTCATTTAATAAGAAAAATTTGAAACCATAAAGTATTGATCGGTTCATGAGCGTATCACGAAAAACTTGAGAATTATTCACATACAGGCATTCGATGACATAGAATACTTTCAAAATAGGCAAAAGAAAAATTCATCAATGTTTGTTTTGAATTTATCTGAGCTCTATNAAAGAAGAAACTATGCTAAAAGATAGAACAGAATTCTATTGAATTTTTATTTTGCTTTTTTTTTTTTGAATTTATAACTCTTTTAACCCTGAAATTTCAGTTGATATTTTCATGATGATCAGCTATAAAATGTCTCTATAGAGATTTTATACTTTGCCAACTTCTCCATGCATTTGAATACTGACGGAACTCGTACCGAAATCTGTTTGAACCCATCTACTATAATGCTGCAATCCATATTGAGAAATTTGAATGGGATAATAATAGGGTTTCGAATCCCATTGTGTTGACATCGGCACTTCGGTTTGCCCATTGATACATCTAACACGATCTCGAGTTTCGACACTATATGTCGAAAAATGTCCAAATTGTCCGGTTGAGTTGTAGGCACTTTCAGGGACTCGCATTTTTGAGTAGGAAGTTTGAATTTCAAACATTTCAGAATCTAAAAAATCACATGTTCGATATTGTGTTAATTTATAACAAAATCAAACCTTTCCCTAACTTTCCATTCATATCAAATCGCCTCTTGATAAATTCAAAAGGAAAATAGACGTCTTCATCATCCTTCCAACACTTCATCGATTTTCCCGAGTCTGCTGAGCATTTTAATTCTTGCGCGGCTGGCAGTTCAGCCGTCGGGCATGTTTTTGGCGATACCGCCGCTTCTACTTCACCTCCGTCTTCCTCTTGAATCGCCGAAAAATATCGATTAATTACAAAAAATCCGAAAAATAATACAAGAAAATAGAACTTTTGACGATGTCTATTACATTTCATGGCACATTTGTCTGAAACTCTTATATTTTTCAAGAAGAAGCGTCAAAACTTGAAATATCATTTCTATTGGTATTTATAAGACCAACTCATAGAAAAAAACGAACAGAGAAAAAGAAAAAGAAATATTCATTATTCGTTTTTTACAACTTTTCGGCATATACAATACAATAATGGGCAAGTAGTTGGTGTAACAGTTCCATTTCATCGAGGAAATCGATTTTCTGAATTCGCTGCGCTTCTTTTTGATCGAGCAACTCCTTGAAGACCTTGTTCATGTCGAAGACTTGAACATTGGCGAATCCGGCGATTTTGAATCTGAAATTGAGAGCGTTGTTAATTTATTTGAACTCGTGTATTTTTAACTATCAATTTTTTATATTCGTTATTTTCTTTAAAAAAACCCACCGTTCCACTTGTTTCTCTTCACTTTCACACATCTGTAGCCCGTGTAGATGAATCCCTCGTTCTCCCAAATTCTGCTCCATGACTTTAGTGAACGCATCCGAGGTCCGGAATTGCTCGTAATTCAAAAATGCACATTTCTCAAACTTAGAGCTCAAAAATTGTAGAAGATTTGAGCTGGTGTCGGCGGATATGTAGACGAGAACACATCTAGAAACAAAAGAAACATTGTGAAAATGAGAAGAGAAATTATAACCTACTCGGCAATAAATATCGTTGGTAATTGGGTATCGATTTGGCAGCTGTCCAATTTCTGTTGCAATTCGTTGATTTGACGAAGATCGGCACCGATTAGATGATAATTGCCCGCGTGTAAATCACAATGTTGTTGAATAGTGGCTGGAAAACATTTATTTTACGATGAATTAAAAATGAAAATAAACTTACCTTTCTCTTTGAACAATTCGGTGGGATCTGGTTTTGGACCAGGTTTGAGAATGTGCCGGATTTTTTTCGAGGTCACGCTCGAGAAATCGACCTCCACGTATTTTTTAAGGTTCGGGAATTCATTGGCGATTCGCCAAAACAGTGTGTCGAAACCACAACCTGGAATAAATTGAATTTATGGGGAGATTACAAAAAAGATTTAGAGATTTTATTTTTCTTTGAGCTTAAATTTTTACATTAACATGAAAACTTGCGATTTTAATTCTGACAAGAGTGTGATTTTAACTTTCATTGATATTTGAAGCAGTATCTTGAGACGCTAAAAAAACGAAACTCTATGAAGTACAAAATCGAGCTCTGAAAATGAACTTTTTTTTTTGAAAATTTAATATTTACTTTAGTGTTGAAGTAGTGAAGGAGTTTTTCACTACGTTAAGAATCTCCAGGATTTTTTTCGCTCAGAATGTCGCACTACCTAAACTGATAGAGCTCAACCCAGGCTACCAATTTTTGGAAGCTAATATTTCGACTTCGCGAGGGACAAGTTGCAAACTAATATTTGAAAAATTGTGTAACATCTCTTGTTTCATTCTGTAGCGTATATTCCATTTGAATTTATTATCTCGAACCACAAAATCTCACCCAAGCTTATAACCTGCGCGCCATCCTTGTTCCTCTTCAAAAACTCGCTCACATACTGCTCAACAATCTTCGTCCTCGCCCAATATCCCATCGATATCTCGGGGAATCTTCTCGTCTTCGCCGTCGAAACCGCTGAATTCGCAAAGCGCCCAATATACTCATCAATCCAATAACCCTTCTGAACCGCATAGGATTTGCATTGCGTCGCATCGTCGTTGGTTCGCTGAACCGAATAATCATCGCCGACCGAATTCGATCGCCGTCTGCTTGATATCGCCTCAGCCACCAAACTATCCTCGCTAACCGCTTCTGGATCCATTTTGCGAGCTCGCGAGTCGAAAGAAAAACAATAGATTAATCGGCGGACTAGAAAATGTTTGGCTTGTTCGACCACGCGGAGTTATGTATTTCTCTTGAAGTTATTTTCTTTTCTTTTTTTTTCGAAAAAATATCAACATTTTTCGTTTTCAGGATCAGAATGAATCACGGTAGCCGTGGACGTCCAACATTCGACAGTCCTTATGGACAAGGTGGAAGCTGGTCAACACAAAATTCGAATGAAGGTGGAAGAGGCGGTGGAGGAGGTTATCAGCAAAGAAACAATTGGACACCAAGAGGAGGTGGTGCGAATAACTGGGCACCAAGAGGCACTGGTGGTGGTGGTGGCGGAAACAATTGGCAGCCAAGAGGTGGTGGTGGTCGAGGCGGCGGCGGCGGTAACAATTGGGGCCACAGAGGTGGAAATCGAGGATGGCGAGGAAACAACCATCAGCATCGCGGAGGTGGTTGGAATAAAAACGTGAGTTGACTTCCACCATATTTCCCAATAAAGAAACAAAAATTCCAGGTCGACTCTTCGAAAACGCCGGCGCAATCCTACGTGATGCCTCAGATGTCGCAAAATCCGTGGCAGAAGCTGGAGGAGCAATACAAAGCGGATTTCGGTGAAAATTAAGTTGAATAATAATTATTATTTATTTCATAAATATAATGTATATTCTTATAATACAAACAAACAAAAAAAATGCTAAAAACCGGCAATTTCGGAATAAAAAACAATTAAAATATCACATTAAGCATGAAGAACAACATTATTATCGTCAGATTAGGAGAATTTCTTGAATATTAACATGAAAAGGATATGATAAGTACTAAAGAAACCGCAAATTTTGACAATCTTTGAAAATAAAACATTTTTCTCCATAGATTAGATCACTGGCTTGGTTTGGAACTTTTTTAAATTCATGGGGAGGATTTCGAGCATTTTTCACGTGTAAATTTATTGCATTTAATGAGAGTATTATTCTAGGAGTTAAATTACAAGTTTCAGACTTTCTAGCTAGAAAACCGACTGTTCCGGTAGCCTAAAACAAAAATCTCTGAAAATTTGATGAAAAGAGACCGATGTAGTTGAGAATTGCTAGTTCCTTCATATTTTTTGTGAAAAACTTAGAATCATTCTGCAACTCGAGAGATATAATAACCTCTCGAGTGAGAAAATCTTCTATCAGGCATTTCATGCTGAAATTCTCCCCAAATATCTTCAAAAGAACCAACCCACCTTGAGAGACACGGAAAAAACGAAATTTCAGCCATTTTCAGCAATTCCTCCTTCCATTTCCCACAGAGATCTTCTTGGATCGTGATGTGCCCAATTTTTTGCCAGTCAAAGAACACCAATTTTATATAATGAAAAAAGGAGAAGAAGAAGCAAATAAAAAACGCCGGGGTCTTACAACAAGAAAAATTATAAATACGGGGATCAAGGAGACAGGTTTGAACCCCGAGATGAATTTCGGTCCGACTTCGAGTGCACGGCACTCCCAAAAATCATCACAGGGCCAAAAGCCTGATATGAATAGAGCGAGAGAGAGAGAGAGAAGATATCACCATAGAGAAACAGACAGACAGAAAGAGACAAATCAAAAAAAAACATCAACAACAAAAAACATATCGGGCCTTTCTTTTTTCTTCAGCCTTACTTGTATAATACCAAATAATCAAGAGAAAAATGCGTTGGTTTTAACCTATATTACCATTTCCATCGATTTTTCAGTGGTGAAAATACGGCTGTTGTTGGTGTTGATGATGATGAGAAGAAGAAGAGGCGGAAGATGATCGATGAGCATTATGGAAGGATGAATGGTGTCCACCATTGCTTTGGCGTGAGGTTGCTGAAAAACGATATTAGTTTATCAATAATTATTGGTTTATAAACATTAATTCTCAGATTTCGCAACCGTATTATTGAGGTTAACTTTCGAAGAAAAAAAAACAATGATTTTCTCAATTAAAACAAACCCCTCGAATGATGTGTGTTCGATGCCGTCGTTCTTCCGCTTCCACTTCCACCACCTGATCCAGTTGTAGTATTGTTCATCGCCGCCGTTGATGAAATTCGATTATTCTTTTTCTGCTTCTTACTCCACATCTCATGGCAATCCTGATGTTTTGGCAAACGAAGTGGCGGAACGTGTTGATTTTCGAGTGATCGGATCCAAGGATGCATCAGAGCTTCGCGAGCAGTCAACCGCTTTTTCGGATCAAGAGCCAGAAGTTTGTCGAGGAGATCAACTGCCTCGGCGGGCATTATACTAGAAAAAAATATTTTGAGCGGCAAAATCCTTGTCTCTCACCTCTCGAAATCCTCACGAACTCGTCTCGGATAGAAACGTTTTTGTTTAAACGTATCCCATCCTTTCAGCTTCACCAAATCAGGCCACAAATCCGGTGTTGGCGATCCGCAAACCTGAAAATAGCACATGAATGCATGAATGTCAAAACTTCTTCACTCACTTTACTAATCAAATCAAGCTGAACGATCTCGTTGTTGCCAACGAACAGCGGTTTTCTCGTGAACAGTTCGCCCAACATACATCCAGCGCTCCACACATCAATCGACGGGCCATAGCATTCTTCACCAAGTAACAACTCAGGCGGTCGATACCATAGAGTTATAACACGATTCGTGTAGGGACGCTCAATCCCTTCGTGCCACAGACGAGCCAATCCAAGATCGGCTACTTTCAACTCTCCACTGAAAAAATAAATCAATTTATTATCAGGTTTTTTTAAAAGGAGAATCATCACGTTATCAAACGATTTAAAAAACTCACCGATTATTGACAAGAATATTGCTACATTTAATATCACGATGTAAAAATCCAGCTTTATGACAATAGGCTAATCCTTCTAATAACTGTTTGAATAATACACATATTTGCTCTTTACTAAATTCAATCAAATCACGCGATTCCAGCAGACCCATTAAATCATGATCAACATATTCGAATACCAGATAGAAATTTACTGCTGAAAATCGAGGTTTTATTTTCGAAATAAAAAGTTGTCAAACATACTTCTCGACTTGCTTAATTCTTGAACACTGACATTATCCGAAACAATATCAATCAATCGTACAATGTTTCGATGATTCAATTGACGGAGAATTTTAATCTCGCGCACGGCGGTGATAGGAAATCCTTCTTTCTCGTTTTCCAGTCGCACCCGTTTCAATGCAACTTGTTCACCGGTTTGTTTGTCGACGGCTTTGTATACTTGACCGTAGGTTCCTTCGCCAATTTGGTCAAGCATTGTATAATCCGATAGACGTTTTGATCCCCATTCCTGTTGTCCCGGTTCGACCCTCCTACGAACACCACGACGATTCATTACACTGAAAATAGCGAGATATGTGATTGGAAGGAGGTGAATTTATAATGCAATCTGTTATATTCCATCAGCTTAACGGAAGTCAACAAATTTTGAGTCATTCTAATGAAAAAATGATCAATCTAAATAAAAAAACCTACACCGGCCTCGATACAATTCTCTTGCTATCCATTGGTGGCATCGGCAACGATCCAATCAACTGCGATGTACGCTTCGAACTCGATGATGGGGGCCTATTTGGTGTGGCTGGCGCGGGCGGCGGAGGTGCAACCAATGGCATTGGAGCCGACGTCGACGCTGCCGGTAGATGATAAAGTCCCAATTTCTCTTGATTATTCGATGGTGGAGGTGGGAAGTGTGGCGGAGGTTGTGGTGGCGGAAGAACGGCGAACATATCAGGCGGTGGTGGATGCGCCGACATTCCATGTCGAGATGATTGATCCGGTGCCGGCATTGGTGGTGGAACTGGAGGCGGCCGGAACGCAGGTGGGAAATGCATTGCCACTGGAGCATGATAATAACTCGCTGGTGGCGGCAGTGGTGTTGGAATGTTTAGGGAGGTTCCATTGGACGATGCCGGACCATCGACTTCGTCAGAACTCGTCGTCGAGGAACTGCTTTGTCGCTTCCTCCGTTTGCTCTTCTTTTTACTTTTCGACACAACTTCTGGTCCATGAGTCTTTTTTATCTCGTTTATTAGAGATGTTGACATCCTGAAAAAACTAATTTTTGTTTGAACTAATTGAATATGAGACTACATTTCTCTGAAACTTTGAGAATTTTATTTCCGCTACGGATTCATGTTGAAAATTAAGAGAGACTTTTTGTAAAAGCCAAAAAGTGAACAGCCATTGAAAAAATCGATTTGGTTGAAATTTTTTTTATTGAAAGCCCTATGTGTGTACAGTACACCACACATGTTTTTTTGGCGAAAAAACTTTTCACCCCCCTGGTGGGAGGGGGTGAAGATGAAAAGTGCTAAAACTTCAAAAAATCAAAATTTGAAGCGATTTCATCGATTTTGAGACCCTCTACGACAATACAAAGTGGCATTTTTGCATGTGGGAAGTTTTGAACAATTTTTTTCGTAAACTAAGGTGTCCTGAATTCTTTCAAGAAAATTTGTGTTATATGTAAAAAGGCACTAGAAATCTTTTAAAATAGGTTAGAACCCGGGCTCGTGTTTTCTAAGATACGAAAATCATGATTTTTAGATCTGATTTTGTTAAAAATAGGGTTAGATGAAATGAAAAATTTTTTCGTCAATATGAAAGTTGTTCGCCTCAAAATTTGCTTAAAAATGGTTTTTTATTCATAAAAAAATATTGACGAAGAGCAAAATTATGATTTTTTGAAGTTTTAGCACTTTTCATCTTCACCCCCTCCCACCAGGGGGGTGAAAAGTTTTTTTCACCAAAAGAACATGTGTGGTGTACTGTACACACATAGGGCTTTCAATAAAAATAATTTCAGCCAAATCGATTTTTTCAATGGCCGTGCCATGTCAGAAAAATTCATGTTTTTACAAAAAGTCTCTCTTAAATTTCGGTAGACAATTTTTTAAAGGTAAATATTCTATGATTCACAGTTGTTTACTCGTTTCTTTCTTCGGGAAAATCAATAAATGTTGATATAGTACTAAAATTCTAATCAAGATTTTTTTTTTCCCGCCGAACTCACATATCTGGTGATTCAGAATCCGATGTATGCCTTCTTCTGCTCTTTTTGCTTCTCTTTGGTGATCGATGTCTACTCCGACTTCTCGATCTTTTATCTCTTCGATTTTTTCGATCTTTGCTGCTTTTTCGTCGATCACCACGATTTCGATACCGTCTATTCTCCCGTGAATTCGATCGTCTGAAAATTAATGATGATGAAATAATGAGAACGCGAGAAAACTGCATTTTTTGTAGTTAGCGAGTACGAAAATTTGATTCGTAAGCACTAAGACGAGAAGAGGAGGGCTCACCGAGTTTTATTGACGTTTCCGATGGGCGGCGATATTTCATCACGCGATAGACGATCTCGACGGCCTTGGCGAGACGAGACTCTTCTGGAGGAAAACATATTCCACACGCGATATCGCAAATTGAACAAAACATAAATCAAAAAAAAATCAAAGATTACTTACCGGTCTATACTTTTATAAAATCTACTAGGCGATCCGCTTCGACTGTGCGTCCTGTCACGATCTCTGTGTGAATACGAACCTTTCCTATCTCGTTCCATTACCGACGAGCCTGGCGACGCGTCCATTTTTTCCTGAAAATAAATACTTTCAATAAATATTATACAGATAACATTATAAAATTAATAGAAAAAGAGAACTACTCTCAAAAAGCACAGGTAAATACCTAAAAAAATGTCTTAAGAGCAAGAATAACAGATCGAAGCTCAATAATTACAAAATAGTAGGTGAAAAACTACTAAATTTCGAATTTCATCTTTTTGAAAACAACAAATTTTGTTGGACAAAAAAAAACAATGATACATTTTTGAATTTCATTGTTTTTTTTTTCAATTTTTTGTTTTGCAAAAAATCTAACTACCTGTTTCAGAGCAATCCAACGTTGTCTTAGTGTTGATATTCGTTGGAATATTTGCTGAAATTTTCAATTTTCAAGTTCAAAGCTTTCAAAAAATCCCTCAAAACAACAAAAAAAAACGACGCAACCACGCAAAGGTCGTTGACAATTGATTGGCCCCGCCCACTTGCAAATATTGTGTGCGACGGTTGCACCTTTTCTTCTCTGCTATCTCTCTGTTCACCACGCTGTCTCGTGTTCTTAACGGCGGATGTTCAAATCGGAATTTCTTTTTTTTTATAAAACAGTTACAGCCAATTTCCAGCAACGATTTTCGAAGAATTGTGAGTTAAATTTGAGTTCAAAATATTTCGAAATATATTATTCAAGAATTCGAAATCTTTTCGCCATCCCCACCAAAGAAATTTGTCTCAAGGTCGAATTTTGTTCACTTTGCCATTAAAGGTTATTTGAATCACACATTTACGAACCTATACTCTAAATACAAAATAAAATTTTTTCGGCTGAGACCGGTTTTGTTGCGGTTCTCAGAAAGTTTTTGATATTTCCAGTTTTTTTTTCGTGGACAAAAACGATTTTTATCATTAAATCGGTAACTGTTGAGACGCTCATAATTTTTTTTTTTTTGTGAATTTTTTTAAAACAAAAAATTACTTAAAAATACCTTTCGAATTCTCGAATTAAAAAAAATCAAATTGATTTTCAAAACAAAAGAAATCACAAACTCTACATTTTTTCAACGCGATTTCAAGATCCACATGGATTCTTTGAGTAAGTTGATAAAATTTATTTTTTTAACTTCAGATAAATTTTTCCAAACAAATGTTGCATTTTGAAATAATAGAACCCATTAAAAGCGTTTTTGACATTGATAAAATTACAAATTCTCTTTTCACGAGAAAAAAATAGGATTATCATTGGAGCGTGATTTACCCATTAACGTTTTGCTGATATTGGATGTCGAAATTTGAAACTACACAGTATATCAAAGAGCTTTCTAAAAATATAATATTTAAGATATATTTTAATCTTATAATCGGCTTTTTAAAAATAAAAAAGTTCAAAAATTAATTGATTTACATGTAAAGAACTTAGATTTTTTCAAAAAAGTAATGCTCAACATTCGATTAATCGGAATCCTCCTCTGAAAATTATTTCAGAAAATTTCTATTTTTTCAAACGATATGCTTTTCAAAAAAAAAGATCTCAACACAATTTTAGTTTAGGTTATTTAATTTATACAAAAAATATCTTTGAGATAAAATAAAAACTCCAGTTCAACAATTCGAAGCTCAGAGATTTTGGAGTACTCTAGCGATTAAAAGTGAAATTTTTCAACAGATTCTGTTTATTCTCCTGTATATTGACCCCACATCCACTAATTTCGATCAAAATACTGTTGGAGAGTACTGTGGTCACACAATGCAACTTTTTGCACTTCTCTCTCGAGATCTCGGAAAAAACTGTTCCTCTTTCAACCCCTATTTTTCGTTCTCTTTCCACTTTTTTCAATTCTCTACCATAGTCACCTGTACTAGTATTATATTTGACAAAGAAGTGTAAATATCAACCATCTTTCGACTATTTCTGTCTCGCCTCCTCTCACTTTTCTCGTTTTTTTATTTTTTGTTTTGTTGTTCTCGCTTTTATCGGTTTTTAGTTATAGATAGAGATGATAACCGACCTCTTTTATCGATTTTAGTTATGTTTATTATTATAGAAATGTGTAATGGGCGGTGCAAAGTTTGTTCATTGTTTTTCACCTGCGAAAATATTTTGGTTGAAATTAAAAATTTCTAATCTTGAGGTTTTTCAATTTTAAAAAAACTGAATTTTTGTTCTTTGAGAATGAATGACGAAACGAAACAAGATTTTGTTTGTTTTATGATGTGACTCATTTTCAACAGAAAAAAAAACGAATACAATTTGTTGTTTTTTTTTTCGGAAAGTCTGGAATTTTCACAATTTCCTTTTTTGAATATAATCTATTTCCATGTTAAAATATTTGAATTTTTGGCAACGTTTTGTTTTCCAATTTCCGGTTCTACTAGGTTTTGTTCAATTTGGAGAAAATATTTGTTACTTAGTTGTTTTGAAGGGTTTTCAGTTTTCAAAATTTTAAGCTCTTTTCAGATACTGTGGTATTATTCAGTTTATATACCATGCCGGTTACTGTAAGCTCTGAGTCCGAGACATCTTCCCGAAACGTGGGTTTTCGTGCACCGAAGCATTTGAAGCTTCAAGCTCTCGAATTTCATGATTCGAATTTGAACTCAAGTTTTAGGTCCCATTTATCCATGAGGCGTTGAAATTTCAGTTTTCATATTCGAAATTCTGGTTTCCACGGAGCAACAAGAGTTTCCTACGGATTTTTAGAATCATTCGTCACTTTTGATTTCTAAATGAAATGGAAAATATTCTTGATTCGAATCGAATATTTTTGCCGTCATCAATCTACGTCTCAAATGTATGTTTTTTCCAAACCAAACATTATTGATTTTGAAGCTTATGTTGTGCCATAAGACATTTTTTGTTGTTTGAAAGTTCTTTTTAGTTCTCAGAAAAATGTATAATTAAAACCTTGTAACTCAAAAATAGTCTAGGAGTCCAGGTTCTTTAGAATCCCACTTTCCGAATTTATGCTTTCGAAAAAAAGGTGCTAAATTACACGTTCCAAACTTCCGCGCAAACAAACACCTGGTTCTTTCCTTCCAAAATTTCCACGTTTCAAATTTCCTCAAAGCAGCATTCAAAAATCCACGTTTCCAACAAAGGTGACTTTTGACTCCTATATCCGAATCCTCTTTTTTGTCCATCTCCATTTCTCTGCTCCTCTCATCCCTATTCCTCGTTTTCTTTTCCACCTCTCTTCTCTCGTCTTTTTCTTTTTTATTGATGCCAAAAAATAGCCGAAAAACAAGTTTTTTTTTCACTATTTATTTTGAATATCTGAAAATTCTCTCTCATTGGGAATTTTTCAACGAATTGGACGAATTTTAAACAATGTTATCATATTTCATTAGAAGAATTATACAATTTGGCATGGTGATTTGGGGTTTTAAAGTTTTTCTGTTTTTGTACACCGGAAATGGGACCGATGACTCACTTAAAAACTGTACAAGTCTACTTGATCTTCACATTTTTTGTTCATTTTTCCTCTATTTTTTTTCTGTCAAAACAAACATGTCGTTTTTCTCTTCCTTGTTTATTTTTGTTAGTTACTTTTTCGATGGAAAATTTTGTTTTTTTCCAGGAACATTGAGGTTTTGAGCGGGTCAACTTCTCCTGGACAATAATATATTATAAAGTTTTGGTAAGTGTTTTTTTTTCAAAAATTTTCCCAAGTTTTTTCTTTAAAAATAAACATTATTGATTTCAAGATGCATTCGTTTTATTGTGAGAAAAGTTTTGTTGTCGAAAAATTCAAGATTTTTTGATTTAGAAGTTTTTTAGCCTGAAAATAAAAAAAATTAAGTAAAATAAGAAACTCCTATAGTTTTTCTTCTCAATAGTTTTCGATTTCAAATTGAAACTAAAACTTATATTCTGTAAACTCCAGAAATTTTTTTCTCGCATTTTAAAAATTGTCTTATGTTTTTTCTAAATATTCATATCTCTCAAGTTGATGTCTTTATCAGAATTCATGATTCTTCTTATCAAATATAAATTCCCTTCTTGAGAAAAAAAGAGTTTTGTAGTCTTATCTTTGTCTACACAAGTCAGAGAGAATCAAAAATTCCACAAGGAGCTTCGTGGTTTCAGAAACTGTCCATTAAATCAACTATAAAAAATGAGATAACCAAAAAGCATGATATGTTTTCTGAAAAAAGTATTTCATCTGAAAGTCTATTAACTGAGTTGAGTTCATTGCTAATTTTCGTTACATGAAGTTATGTTAATGGGGCCAATTTAGTTTTTTTTTCGAATAAATCGTTTACTATGTAAAGACCGGAAAAGTATGTCCTGAATGCTTGTTTTGACTAAAATTTTTCAAAAAAGCGTAAACAATCTTTGAAAATTTCTTTTATTTGTTGAGTTTTTCCAAGACTCAACATTAATTATTCAGGTAAAAAATAATTCGAAAAATTGAGGTTCTGAAAAAAAAATTATCTTTTTTATCAGCGTGTTAAAAACCTCCGAACAATATGTTTCAAAATTTTTTGAATATGGTTTTAATAGTTTGAGAAGATGTTTTTTTTTCAGAAAAAAAAATTTAAATTTATTCAATCTATAGATTCTTTCTGAAAATTCGATTGAAATCTAGAATGTTCTTTCAATCAAATACGTTTAGTTTCATGGCATAAAAAGTTTCATTACATGAAATTGAGAAAACCCCAGAAGAATTGTTAGATACAGATTTCAAGACGGATCCGAAATCAGGTTCAATACTTGTTTGAGAATGGGTAATCATGAAAACTTTTTTCTTATAACAGAAAAAATTTCGAAAAACTAAGTTGATAAGAACCTTGGAAAACCTTCGTTTCATGCTTCTCTGAAATGATTTTCGAAACTTTAATAATACTATTATGTTTTTTGTTTCACCTAGTTTTTTGATAATACTAAAAGAAATATAGCTGTATGTCCAAGTTTTTAACAAGATATCGAGAAATTGTCCATTTTCAACTTCAAGATCATTTTTTGCAGCACAACGAAGAATGCCGTCCTCGCCCACGACGAGAGACAACAATCGGCACATACACATAGGATCCGATATTTCGAGACATGGTGCCAACAAATTTTGTAGTAATAGAATAAGGTCAGCACATTTTCATCGAATTTACCTTAAAAAATTAGAATTTTTCAGCACATGCAAATACAATCTCTTCTCATTTCTACCTCGATTTTTATATGAGCAATTCAGGAGATATAATAATATATTCTTTTTGGTTATCGCCCTGTTACAGGTATGTTTTAGTTTTCATGGTTTCTATAATTTTTTAAATATTTTCAGCAAATTCCGGATGTTAGTCCGACTGGAAGATATACGACGGCAGTGCCGTTTTTGATCATTTTGTCGGTTTCGGCGTTGAAGGAAATGTTCGAAGATTTGGTTAGTTTGTAGTTCTTTTGGAGGAGTATCAAATTCAATGTGTGTTTTATTTGTAGAAGCGGAGACGATCGGATCATAAGGTTAATGGATTTCCGGTCGAGATTCTGGTCGATGGACGATGGATGAAGAAACAATGGAGAGATGTGGGTTTTTGCGGAAGGAAATAGGAAATTTGGGCGTAAAATATTAGAAAATCTATGTTCTGTGTAGCTGTGAAACTGAAATCCTTATCTCAATTCCAGCAAAAAACAAACAACACCGTCATGAAATGAGATAGAAAGTTGAATTTTCAGAAAATTTGACAGTCTACGTTTCAAAAACAATTGATTAGTTTGTTTTAAATTTTACACTACTCTTTTCTCAACATCAAGAATCTGTGTAAAATGCAAAAGGAAACTATGACGAAAAAAAACCAGATATTGTAAAATTTCCGGTGGAAATATGATACTTTCAGAGAATTATTTTCAAGGTTCATTTTAAGTTCAAATATAGAAAGGGTTTCACTAAAAACTGATAAAAATTGAATTGATTGGAAGTTTTCGAAAATCCAAAATTCAAAAATTGACATTTTCGATCATTTAAAGTGAATATTAGAAGTGACTTTATTAGATATTTCATTCAAAAAAATTCTTTAATCATTTTCAATATGAGCGAAATATATGCTTTAACACTGGCTTCTGAAATTATTTATTTAAAGTATTTATATTCTTAAAACTCAACACCTTAGACAATCTACGTTTCGAAATCAATATATTCATTTAATTCCAAATAATTTTAACGTTACGTATGGTATTTATTGGAACATTTCCTGTCGTAATATGATATTTTCAAAAAATTATACTCGAAGTTCATTTTTTGTTCTAATGTAGAAACACTGTGAGTTCTACGATTTTTCTTCAAACCTCGAAAACTTTATTGCATTTCAAGTTGCACCGGTAAAAATCACAAATCGGAACACGAATTGAGTTCACTGAAAATAGTAAGATCAAAAATCTATCTCAATTTTTAATTTTTTTCAGGTGAAAGTCGGCGAGTTCATCCGCGTTGACAATGATAGTCTATTCCCCGCCGATCTACTCTTGATCGCATCAAGTGAGCAACAAGGAATGGCATATATCGAAACCTCGAATTTGGACGGCGAGACAAATCTAAAAATAAAACAAGTAAAAATTTCTGTAAGAAAATCATTCTTAACTCGAAAATTTGTAGGCTTTGGATATTACGGCGCCAATGACTTCTCCCGAACAGTTGAATCGGTTTCAAGCCGAAATTACTTGTGAACCACCGTCAAGACATGTGAATGAGTTCAATGGAAATATTGATGTGAATGGAGAAGCTAGACATTTTGGTAAGGCTTTTTCTTTTGAACGAAACCTTAAAATATAAAATGCTCCCAAGATGAAGAAAATTCTGATAGGAAACCTTGTAAGCTATCAAAGGCTTTGAAATGAGCATGAAAGAGCTAAATTTCGCATCTTATTACCCTGAAATTTATTCTTTCAAAGATTCAAACCAGGCTACCAATAAATTAAACTGCTTCATACGAAGTTTGACGAGTTTTCAATATTAGAATCCTTTCTTACGGGTGAAAATGCTCAAGAAATGTTTTAGTTGTGAGATATCCAAAGCAAAATATAGATTTTTCCTGTTTATGAAAGTGAACTTTCTTGTTCATGTCTGTTTCAAATATTCATGAATTGAAATTGTTTTAATAACAAAAATGTGTTAGATGTTCAAATTTGAAACACATTATCTGTTTTGTTTCAAATGTTAAATTTCGAAGAAAACCGACTAATTTATGTTTCAGAAAATTTGTTTAAAACATTTGTGTGAAATCATTCAGTAGTGTATGTTTGGTTCCAAAAATTCAAAAGAGTCCTGAAAAACTCGTGAATTCTCTTCATTATTTCAGGCATTGATCAACTTCTGCTCCGCGGCGCTCGTCTCAAAAACACAGCATGGATCTTTGGCGCCGTCATTTACACTGGACATGATTCGAAACTTTTGATGAACTCGAAGCGTGCTCCACTCAAAAGTGGTACCATTGATGTGCAAACCAATTATCGCATCATTTTCCTGTTCTTCGTTCTAGTCGCACTCGCCATCATCTCGGCCATCGGTTCCGAATTGTGGCGACAATCCAATATACCTAACGCGTGGTATTTGTCGTTTTTGGAGCACGATCCGAAGGGCTCATTTCTATGGGGTGTGCTCACATTCTTCATTTTGTATAACAATTTGATTCCGATATCTTTGCAAGTCACATTGGAGATTGTCAGGTTTTTCCAGGTTTGTAATATTTCTATATTAAATTATTCCGAGAATTTTTACTGAAATTCTCTAAAATTTTACCTTTAATATTATCATAAAAATAAATTTTCAGGCAATTTACATCAACAATGACTTGGAAATGTATGATGTAAATAGTGATTCATGTGCCATAGCACGAACTTCAAATCTCAACGAAGAACTCGGCCAGGTCAAGTTCATTATGTCCGACAAAACGGGAACTTTGACACGAAATGTGATGAAATTCAAACGGGTCTCTATTGGCGCACAAAACTATGGTAACAATGAGGACGATGAATTCGATGATGAACGATTGCTGATGGATTATCAAAAAGGCGGCGAGAATTCGGAGATGATTCTCGAGATTTTGAAAATGATGGCGATTTGTCATACAGTAGTACCGGAGAATAAAGAGGGAGAGCTGATTTATCAATCGAGTTCACCGGATGAGGCGGCATTGGTTAGAGGAGCGGCATCGCAGAAGGTTACATTTCATACGAGACAACCTCAGAAGGTTGTTTGTGATGTGGTGAGTTTTTTTGAAAACTCTATAAAATTCAAAAACTGTGTATTGACTAGTTTACTTTTCTAAAGGATTAGACATACATGTTGTTTGTAATACCGCTTTCACGAAGACTGGGATCTTCAAGAAAAAATTTCATTAAATTTTACAACTGTTCTGAAACGTATCATTCAAAGGTTTTAGAACTTTTGTTTTATTTTCTTGTTTGAAATGAGACTCGAATAATGAAAGCGTTTACTCATTTCGAAAAATATCACTGAATTCTTTTGAAAAATTGTCTATTGGCTAATTGAATTTATTTTTCCAAAAAATTAGACATATATGTTGTTTGAGAATTTTTCACGAAGATTGGAATGTTTTTAGAAAAGTTCAAATAAATTTTACAATTGCTTTGAAACTTATCATTCAGGGGTTCGTGAACTTTTGTTTTATTTTGTTGTTTGAAACGGAATTTTGAAAGATGGAAGCGTTTATTCATTGCGAAAAATATTTTTTTTGCGTTTTTCACCGAAAACGAATTCAGAATTATTTTTCTAGTTGAATAAATTCGGATGAAAAGCCATTCCAAATAAAATATAGAAAACCCAAAATCAAAGACTTGCAAAAATCCATTCGTTTTCTAAAAATGTGCTGCTCTTTTTTGAGCAGTTGAATAAAGCTCGATGGCAGTGAATTCTACTAATTCAGTACATTATCATTAAAGCTTTAAAAATCAGAACTACTGGCCAACTCAAAAGTACCCTAAAAATCGGATTTTACGTTTAGAGTAGAACAATCTTAATTTTTAACTCCAGTTTTTGAACTTAGATTCTTAAAGGGCGACTGCATTATTACTACAAGTTTTGCTTATTCTCTTTGTTTCAGTTTTTTGATTACCAATTCGTATGAGAAAAACATTCAGATTTGACTGTACGCGTCAGTTAATAAGGGAAAACCAAAAAAAGCCGCGGAGCCATCACCGCGAGCAAGCGTGCTCTACCGCACACATTGCTTTTCGAAAAAAAACTGCCTTGTCTGCGTACACACAACCAGAACAATAAAAAACACGCAAAAATGCACAGCTCTTTCAGAAGAGAAAGTGCAGTCGCCCTTTAATTCAAAAAAATCTTAAAATTCACCTCTGTGAATTTCAGCTCGGTAACGATGAGACCTACGAAATCCTCGATGTTATCGATTTCACATCAGATCGTAAGAGAATGTCAGTGATTGTTCGTGATTCAAAAGGAAATATCAAGTTATACACAAAAGGAGCGGTATGTTTGACATTTAGTGTTAGATAATAATACCTAAATTTTACAGGATACCGTCATTTTCGAGCGTCTTCAAAAAGGAAGTGAAGATGATATTCAGAATTGCAGTGCCCATCTCGAAGATTATGCCTCATTCGGGTATCGTACCCTTTGCTTCGCTGTAAAAAATCTACCAACTGAAGAGTATGAACAATGGGCGCCGGAGTACAAAAAAGCGATTTTGGCGATTGATGATCGTGCGAAATTGCTTGCGACGGCTGCAGAAAAGTTAGAGAATAATATGGTGTTGGTTGGCGCGACTGCAATTGAGGACAAGCTTCAGGAATGGGTACCGGAGACGATTCAGGCGTTGATGGCTGCTGATATTCGTGTTTGGATGTTGACTGGAGATAAAAGAGAAACTGCGATTAATATTGGTGAGCTGTTGTTTTTTGAATTGGAGGAATCAGAATCTATAACAAACACATGCCAAAAATTTCAAAATTAGAAATGTAATGTCTGAATTTCAGGAAAAAGTTAAAGGTTTTTCCTAAAACAAAAAAAAAACGTTTAAAAATTCCCTAGAGTTCCTGAACAAATTCTGAATTTCCAATACCTTGTTTCATAAGAAAAAATGTATCTAATCTCTAAACAAAAAGGATTCATCGATCTTGTGGATGAAATTCATGTTAATTTTCATCCATTTATGAGTGCAAAACTTCTCAATTTTGAAATGACGTTCGACCGAATCTGAATTTTTAGTTAAAACTATGAATTGTATTCAAAACGTAGATTATCCAAGTTTTTCAAAAAAAATATTTAGATTTATTTGAAGCAGCTTTTCACGAGAAAATATCAGTTTTCAATATAGAAAACACTTTAGCCTAAAATTAGTCTACAAATAGGATTCAAAATTTAATGGAAATTACAATTTTTTTTAAAACCCTTCTTTCAATAATATTCGAGCCGTCTATCTGAATACTATTTTTTCACCTAAAACACAGAAAATTCAATTTACAGCTCACTCTTGCGCATTGGTTCATCCTCATACTGAATTATTGATTGTTGACAAGACGACGTATGAGGATACATATAACAAACTCGAGCAATTTGCGCAAAGAGCCGTCGAATTGGAGCAGCAGGAGAAGGAATTTGCTATGGTGATTGATGGAAAATCTCTACTCCATGCGCTCACCGGCGAAGCTCGCAAACATTTCGGCGAACTTGCTCTCCGCTGCCACGCTGTTGTTTGTTGTCGTATGAGTCCAATGCAGAAGGCGGAAGTCGTTGAAATGGTTCGAAATTTGTCGAATGAAGGAGTGGTTTTGGCGATTGGCGATGGTGCTAACGATGTGGCGATGATTCAGGCCGCTAATGTTGGTGTCGGTATTTCGGGAGAAGAAGGACTTCAAGCCGCGTCGGCATCGGATTACGCGATTCCACGCTTCCATTTCCTTCGACGATTGCTCCTTGTTCACGGTGCCTGGAATCACGATCGATCGGTGAAGGTGATACTTTACTCATTCTACAAAAACATTTGCCTCTACATCATCGAATTGTGGTTCGCCATGTTTTCGGCGTGGTCGGGACAGACGATATTCGAAAGATGGACGATTGGAATGTTCAACGTGATATTCACCGCATGGCCTCCGGTTGTGTTGGGACTTTTCGATCATCCAGTTCCGGCTGAGCAGATTATGAAGTATCCCGCATTGTATGCCAGTTTCCAGAAGCGCGCTTTTTCTATTGGGGTAAGTGTTAGGGGTTTTTAAAATTAACATTGATAAGTCTTTCAAATTTAAATAATAAAAAATAAATTTTCGGTGGTAGGTTATAAAAATTGCAAAAATTGAAAATTTTACTAATCTTGTTTAATTCTATGAAGCCAAGTTTTTATCTATTGCTTTGGGATCTTTGTAGAGTGAAAATTCTATTTTTTTTAACGACAAAAATTGTTTCAAAAAAAATCACTGTTTCAAAAAGTTTGATAAGATTTTGTTAGACATGTATTAGCTCGCTGTGAAATCGTTCCTTGTTAAGGCATATGTGATAAAAATTCAACTCACTTTATACCGAAAACCCCTTATTTTTCGACAAGGCCATTTAATTCTCTGGTGCGCGTTTGAATATTACTTGAATAAAATATAATCCTAAACAAACGTGTAGAATTTCACTAAACTGTTATATTTACAGAACTTCTCATTATGGATCGGTATGGCTGTTATCCATTCACTCTCCCTATTCTTCCTCACCTATTTCTATCTGGAACATCAAGTTGTATGGGCCGAAGGTCGAACTGGTGGATGGTTGATGCTGGGAAATTGCGCCTATACGTTTGTCGTTGCCACCGTATGCCTCAAAGCGCTGCTCGAATGTGATTCGTGGACATGGCCGGTGGTTGTCGCTTGTCTTGGATCGATTTTCTTGTGGCTCGTTTTTGTTGTGGTTTATTCATTGGTGAGTTTTGAAGCGGATTTCAAAAAGTTGGAATATTCTCCTTATCAAAGTATCAAAGTCGAAGTAAGTAAGAAAAAATATGTTGACTCAACATTGTTGAGGCGTCATGCTTAGAAGTATTCAGGAACATATATATGCCTCGAAGTTTCTCAAAAAGTTGAAGTTTTACTTCAAGAAAATTTGAAACGTATTTGTTGTAAGTGGTTAAAAAAATGTTTTGAATTTCATTTCAAAAATATTTGAAACGTATTTTTCAATGTTTTAGTTCAACATGTGAGAATGCATCTTTCCGTGTGTGAATTTCCGAAAGCTTGAAAAAATACGTTTCGAAAGCTTTTGAAGAACAAAATATATTTTTTGATTTCACTGGGAAGTAGAAATCACATATTATCGGAACAAAACTTAAGATTCTGACTTTAAAAGTTGTAACTATAATTTTTGCATAATTTAATTCCACGTTTTTATTTGAATTTCACATTTTGAAGAGTAAAACAAAAAAGTCAATTTTTATCACTGTAGATAAAAATTAAATATATTTATCATCATCATCATTGACCATAATGATGGTCAATGTTTTTAATTTCAATCTACTCTCCCTTTGAAACTATAATAAAAATGAAAGAAACTGCGCCAGCTGATCGAAACTTATGCACTAACCTAATAGTAAAAACTGAGAGAACTCCGATGAAAGATTAGATTATATTTCAAAATTATTTGAAACATACTTCTTCATGGTTTCATAAATTATATTTCCAGGTCTTCCCACTGTTATCCAACATTGGTGCAGATATGGCCGGTATGGCTTATATCATGATGTCATCATACACCTTCTGGTTCGCCCTTTTGTTCATCCCAATCGCCACTCTCATGTGGGACTTGGTCATTAAAAGGTATTGAAAACTCAAGTCTCCCATAAACATACCTGACTCTTTCCAGTCTCTTCACGATTGCTCTTCCAACTCCACGCGAGCTCGCCGTCATGTACTCGAAACGTAACTCTTCAATCAATGGATTCGAACGGTTAGCCAGGTTCGCGTGTGCTTTTTATTTTAAGGCAGAGAGTAGGAAAATGCTCTCTTTTTGCTGATTTTTTTGGTTCCACACCTGGACAACAATCACCATACATACATACATAGGCTTTAGATGTGTTCAATTCTCTAACTCCCATTCCCCTCCACACTTCCCACACCATTTTAGAAGCCCAAATTTCCAGAAAAACGCACCTTCAAACCATACTAGTAGCACTTGAACGCAGGTTAAAAGCATGCGAATGGGTCTGAAGAGAGAAGGGGTACTGTAGGTGTCGGACGCCGCTCGCGCAGGTAATTTTAAAGCGCTGTTGTGAGAGAATATGCATGTTTTGAGTTGGAGCGCGTTTGTTCGTTTTTGTGTTACCTGTATAGTTTATTTTTTCCTCGTCACCCTTCATGCATGTGTCCATAGTTTTGCATCAATACTTTGTCCTTGTTATAGTTATTTTTCAGACATTTTGAAAACTTTTTTTTGTCTTTGTTGGTAATATGTGATTTTGGGAAATAAGTTTCACCTGACATCAGGATTCATACTGAAATTAGAATTTAAATGAGATATTTTGAACGTGTATTTCAATAGTTCCGGAAAACCAGAAGCTTCAAGATTTTCATTGAAGTGTTTTCAGACAGCTCCGAATTTCAGATTCTCGAGTTTCAGAGATTTTTCTTGAAAAATGAGCCATTCTTGAAGTGTAGTCTTTTAATTTTTTTTACTCTCTAAAAAATTGAATTCATCAAAATGGTATTAAAATCATTTTGTTTGGGAGATTCTCAAAAAGTAGATCGGCTAAATTTCAGAAAAATCAGAATCCAATCTGTAATTTTGAGAAACAACACCTTTCTAGATGTCCAGGCAGCAGTTGTTCGTCTGAAACTCACAAACGAAGTTCTAGCATTCTCTTTTCAGTCAATTCTGATTTTCAGATCCTGAAACTTAAAAATGACTTTAAGAATATTGAACCTTGAATCTGATTTTAAAAATTGTCAGTTATCAGGATTTCAAAACAGAATTGTTCTGAACGATCAAGGAATTATTGTTTTGTTTCTGGGAACCTTTCTTGTCCGTTATTTGTCCAACTCGGTTCTAATAAGGATGGACCTATTGTTATGAGGTGAAATACCAATTTCAGAAAAATCAGAATCCGAAACATGAATCCAGAGGGCCATTATTTTTTGAACTTTGAACTGATTCTGAGATATATCTAAAGTATATTCTTCAAAAGCTGGTAATTATTATAAATTGTTTCAGTTCTACCTTTAAAAAATGTCTGAAACGTATATTTTACTTTTCCCAAAATCTCAACAAAGAAAAAAACAGTTTTCAAGTGTAGTGTTGTCCAGGTGGTTGTGAAAAATGTTTTCTAGAAAACTAGAAAGCGAAATAAAGAAAAATTCTCCCTGTCCTGTTTTCCTTCTTTTTTTCTCTAACTCTTCGCATCTCTAGCTCGTGGGCGCCAAATCACGGACCGACAAAGGACGCCGAACCAATTTTCGCCTCAAGGTTCAGTTTGCGCAAAAAAGTGGTGCCAACAATCACATCAACATCGCCAACAAAATCGGGCGCGCGAGAAAATTCTTGGCTCAAATCGTCGTCGATTAACGAGAATAACTCATCGCCAGAGTACGGTAGCACTGAACTGTCGACATTGTCGAAAAATCGTCGACCAATGATGTCGTATGAGAATGAGTCGTTTGTGCCTGAGGAAGAGCAACAGCAAACGCAGAATATCACACGAATTGTTGTCAATGTTGATGACGAAGATGATCGGATTTATGCGAATGGCAAAACTGTCACAAGAGTATAGACTTCTTCTACCACTTTTTATTATTTGTGTATGTTTTTTCTCTCTTTTTTCAACTGCTCTTTTTTCTACAGTACCCCTGTCTTGATTCTGGGAAGCCTGGGGATAAGCGCGTTGCAGTACCCTTGAAAAGGTCACTTTAAAAATCTTTTCAGCTTTGAAATTACTGTAGGAGTGAAATATATAATCGAAATCTGCGCTTAGTGGCTGAATTTCCGAATGAAAAGTTATGAGTACTCTAGTTTGTTTTATCGCCTGAAATATGCACACATGAAATTTTAAAATCATCAAAAATGAGTTTTCTAAGATAAAATAACCCCGTAGAAACCGATTCTGACATCAAAAACTCAAACGAAATTTTTTTTTTTGACACCAGAAGAAGCATTATCATCAATAGAGCATTTGTTGTCTCATTTTGGTCAATGATAAGTTGAGAATTTTCAGTACTTCAGATCCTGTATTGTCATTTTACTAGAGAATCATATTCTTACAAACTTCGAGTTCTGTGAATTACATGTTGATAGTACAAGCATCGACATTATAACCCCAGATTTATATTCTTTCGATAAACTTTTTGAAAACGTGTCCTAGAATCTATATAGATCCCAGAAAGCTTATTTATAGGCCACAGCCCTATAAAAAATGTATCGTAGTTGTCCATTGTCTATACAGTAGTATTCCTACCTAAAAAAATGTTTTTTTTTTCTATAATCTAGATAGCTAGTAATTCTAACCCACCACTTTTTTAGATTTTCCAAAAACGTTAATTCATTTACAGTTACTCTTCCAATGTACTCGAAAATATGCGTCTATTAACATCTTCTCTACGTTCCGGTGGGTCGGATTTGTCACGTCGACGAACAGTTTCGGAAGCGTCGCTGGCTTTGGCTGAACAGACGAGATGTAAGTTTCATAGAATGTTTCTGAATTTCAAAAAAATAGAGCATAAATGGGAAATTTCACTGTTTTAAAAATCAATATTCAGCCAAAAATCTTTAATTTATACGATTTTATCTGGTTATCAATATTGAAAAAAATTAAAAGAAAAGTCGCGTTGTGACATTATATTTTGCATTCTGGTCATTATCTTTTGAAATGCGGAAGTTATATCAAAAATTTGTGAAACGTAAATTGCCAGGGTTTCGAAAAATATTTCATAATTTGATAATTAATATCACAATGACCCCATAGCTAATTTTTTAAGAAACATCAAACGTACATTTCTAAGATTTAATCAAATGGATTCAGTTTTTATCGTCGGCATTAATTCACATTTAGCATAAAGATTTTATCTGTTGAAACCTTATATGTTTTCAATTCCGATTTCACCCACAATTTAGACATAAAAAATCATTTTCTTGAGATTTATGTTACATATTCGGAAACATTTTAGGTAAAATTGTTTTATTTTGCGCTGAAAATTACAAGAAACAGTCAGATTTTATACTATACGACTACTGTAGCATGTTGTAACAACCTGTATCAATAACAGAAAAAATATCCCCAACCATAGTTCAGACGAAAATGAATGTTGACAAGCTACAAGCTCTAAAACTCTAGTTTCAGCACTTCCCAGGTCTTTTTTCCACATCAAAAATACCCAAAATTCGATTTTATAGGTTCTGTATATCGGATTTTAGGCCACTTAGGTTGGTTCCAAGTGCTGGAATGACCAATTTTTTACGAGGCATCTAAAATAGAGATATTGGATTTTTAATACTGGCTTTCTATGTCATGTAAAGTGACATTTCGGATATCTGGCTCATAAAATAAACTGCCCGGGTCATAAACTTTGGATTGTTTTAGTGCAATCGACATAAATTGAACTGAGAAGTACCAGTAATAAATTATAAAAAATGTGAAACGTATATTATCAGGGTTTTTTTTTTCAAAACTGTTGTTTTTTTCAGATGGTTACGCCTTCTCTCAAGACGAAAGCAGTTCTGTCGCCCAAACCGAACTCATCCGAGCTGTTGACTCGACCCGTACCAAACCCACTGGCCGATAATCTTCCTTAATTTTTTTTGTCTATTTTATTTCCACCATCTCCCTGCCTACTTTGTTGCCCTGCCTTCTCCTTTTTTTGATGACGTGTAGTTTTTTTTTTTTTTGAATTCCCTCCTTGAAATCTGCTGAATAGTACAGTACTATTTCCTCCTCTCTCATTTGATTACTGTAGATTTTTTCCTCCAACGGGTTCGATTTTTCATTGGCTCACATGTATGTTCTTTTTTCAGCGCCTTCGTGTAAATAGTATTACTTTATAAAGAGTTTTGAGAGTTTCAAACGGAATGGGAGATTTTTGTTTTTGTTGTCACAGGTTCATTGGAATCCTTGAATTGTTGATTATTTTTTTAAATTTCAGGAGGGACTAGAAAGCGAGGTAATGTCAGCCAAATGCTGGATTTTTGGTTTGGGAAAATTATTTTTCTGTTACAAAAATTTTCAGACAATGTAAATGACTTAAAATTCCGAATTTTGACTCAAATATCCTAGAAGACTGTTTTAGATGATCTATGAAGTTCAATTCATAGCTTAAAGATCCAAATTCGTATCCATAAAACCCAGGAAAGTGGTCCAAAAGCTGTTTCTCTCTGAAAATTCTCCTCTACTGGCTTAGGAAATTATTTTTCATTCTAAATTACCCGATAATCCTAATTTTTATCAGAACTGACCTGAAATCCGATTTAGCCTAGAAAATTCTTGAAAGTCAGCCTGGATAAGCCTTAGAAATTTGAGTTATAATTCTCCTGATCAATATAATTCTAATTCTATTTTAAATTCTCTTATTGGAATATCCTAGAAGTTGGGCATCTTGCCTAAATAAAAGAAAAGTTTTGATTTTATTGGTGGCCGAGAAAACCAAATTTGTGGCCTAGAAAACCAAGATTTGATATTATAATGAGCAGATAACACAAAAGCCCAATGATTTGCTTTAATATGGCCTAGTAAAGCACACTTCAAACTACATATATCACCTAGAAGTTAGTCATTATTGCCTGAAACCACATCTGGAAATCAAAAAATGTTTCTATCACATTCAAAATTGGCTCAAATGGAAATTCGATTTATAAATTTAGAAAAATTTATAGGTGATGAAGTCAGAGACTTGGAAAATCAAATTCGGGTTCTGGTGCCCTAGAAAACTAGATCAGGTCACTAAAAACGAAGATTTTATATTTTTAGCCAAGAAATTCCACTTATCGAAAATCAAAATAGAGATAAAACTTTAAATTTTTTCATATAAGCATGTTTTTATGACCTAGAAACATAAATCGTTACTCATGACAATTATGAACTCATCATGTGGTCTAAAGAATCAATATTCCTCAGTGGCCAATACACGGATCAAAAATCACATTCAGACGACCCGAAAATTCAAAGTTCGATCCACTATACCACTTGTAAGCTTAATATTAGCAACGCGGCAAAACTGCATAAATGACACGACGAAAACCCTCAATTCTCCGCCCATTCTCTGTCGCTCTCTTTTTCTCTGCGTCTCTTCTAGGCACGGGCAAAACATTGGCGAAAAATACGAGGTATATTTATAAATAATGTTTTTTTTTCTTATTCCAATTTTCAGCTGAACAGAAAAAAACGCCATAAAAAGTTCTCCATGTCAAACTTTTCTTATCATTTTTTTCCCAAAACGAAAATTGATAAGAATTTTTTTCGTGTTGGGAAAAATGAAAATTTTTTCAACACGAGGTGGAGTTGAACCTGATACCTTGTGCTTTCTAGTCTTGAATGTTAACCATTGCTCTAATCAGTTTTTATTTTTAATTACAGGCGAATGAACATAGCTCCACAGGTGGCTGTTGAGACGTTCGATTATGATGGAAATCAGACTATGTAAGTTGTTTTTTGGGTAGGGTTTTGGAAAATATTATGAAAAAAAAAGATTTAAAATTGAAAATCAGAATTTAAATATTCAAATTCAGTGAAAACTTCAAAATTTGAACTAAAAATTATTTTTAAAAATGGTAAATTTGAAAAAAGCGAGCTAAAATCATCTGTGAAAAAATTGTATATAAAATTCCAAACTTCACATTAGTATAAAATTTTGTCCCTAGAAATAATGATTAAATTCAGATTTATTTAAAAAAAAAAGAATTTACGAAAGCTCAGAATTGAAGTTTTCAAAAAATCGCCCCAAAATAATTTTTCTGGCTTGGCTTCATAGTATTCAGAATTTTTTTACATCATAAAATTTGGCCTGAAACCTGAAATTTAGAATTTGGATTTTGAAAAAGAATTTGTAATGTACTTTGGACCTGACTTGAATCATAAAATTCTATCGAAAATTCTGATATAACACAAAAAAAAGTAAAGCAAATATCTAGTCTAAAATTTCAATTTTCATTCTATTCTCAAAAAAAAGTGGATAATTTTTTTGGAAATTTTGCTTCGACTTATGAAAAAAACTCCCAGAATAGCGATTTCCTGGTACAAAACAAATAAATCTTCAAAATTTCGCGCACTAACTATTTTAAGAACTTGAAAACTGTTTGAAATTTAAACGAAACGTTCAACTAATTTTTCGCTTATTTTTCTGAAAATGATCCCTAAATTTACAAGATTTAATTTTAAAAATCTATCATATCTCGAATGTCGAAATTTTCATTTTTGATCATCAATAAATATTTCACTAAAAAAAGCTTGGGAAATTTTCCTCTAAATTACATGAATATTCAAAACTATTTTCATCAATTTAAAAACTTCAATGACCATTCTATAACTCAAGAAAAATGTGAATTGATAATAGAACTTACCGGAATATATACTGAATTCAAATCTCGAAAAATCCCATGAAATTAATTTTTCTAATCAAAAGATTATTGAGCCAACCTTTGAAAAAAAAACCGGAAAAAAGACTAAATTTTTACATGAACATAAAACATTACATCGAAGAACTCTATATCAAAATTTATGATTTAAAAATACTGTTTCAAGTACTAAACAAATATATAAATATTTGAGCTTTCAAAAAAGCAAACTTCAATATTTAGATGAATATTATTAAGTTTCATCTGTTTTATAAACTCCTACGTATTAAGCTGACTTGAGAAATTAAGAAATTCATTAACTTTTTGTAAATTGAACTCTAAAAAGTCGTAATTTCAGACTGCTAGTTTTCGGAAACTTTAATTCTCAAAATGATTTTTTGAAAAACTCTCTGCACAAATCTGAAAAAATTCAGAAAAATCGATTTCTTTTTTTTTTGCAAGAAACCTCACAAAATTTGAATTCTAAACTCTCGAACTATATAATCTCCTGACTGATATTATCAAATCAAAACATATTATCAGAGTTTTTAATCCAACCCAAAGCTCCAAAGTACGACAAAAGTGCGAAAAAGTGAAAATTCTCAAATTCAAGTTTTTTCTTGTCAAATTTTGATCTTTTTTCTCTCAGACTTTTTTCTTTCCAATATTTGTTCAATTTAAAATATATTTATTTTCATATTTACAAAACTCTTTTTATTTGTTGAAATTTACCGCCCCGAAGACGACTTTTCTATCTATTTGCGCCCATTTATTATACGAGTTGAAAAGTAGTCAAATTTTTTGAAAAACTATAGGTTGTAGTACTAAAAATTGCACTTTTTAATGGATATTTAAAAAATGTGGCAGTTTCAATTCGGAAAAATTGAATTAAGATTTTTTTTTCCAAATTTGAAAGAGTAATTTGAACAGTTTTATCCTTTAAATATGAATTTTTGACAAGTTTTATCCTGAAAAATAGATTTTTGGTAAAACGTTTTTCACAGCTTTGTCCCATAAATATTTCATTCTTGACCGAGTTTTTGAAAATTTTCGCTCAAAATCAGAAAAGTTATAAATTTTTTTGAACTAAATGTTGTTCCTGAACTGCACTTTTTTGTTTATTTTGGCAGTTTCATTTTCACGATTCATGTATTGATTTTTCATGTTTTTATGGAAAACAAATTCAGGAAAAAATCATGAGTTTTTCAAGCGAAATTTGCAAAAAGTTAGTTTCCAGAGATGAGAATTTAAAGGTTTTTTGATTGAGATTTTTTATTTTTTTCACAAAAAATGCAAAAAAACAGAAATTTTAAAAATGTTTTTGAATTTTGAATCGTATTTTTCAGAATTTGAAATGTATGTTTGAATATTTTACAACTTTCATCCTCAAAAATTAAATTCTTGTTGATTTTTTTCCTAAATTTATAACATTCACGACCACATCTCACAGTCTTGACTTAATTTTCAATATCTAAAAAGTTGAGTTTCTTCAAAGGAATTTTTTTTTTTGATTTAAAGATTTCAAAAATAATTGTTTGGCTGATTTTATCAGAAATTCTGTCTAGACTTTAGAAGTTAACATTTTCAGTTGTTTCTAAGAGTTTTCTAAAAATAGAAAATTTGTCTCAAACATCACCTGTTTTTTTAATTAAAAATTTTAAAGAAAAAAGTATTGGAAAGTTGCCCAAAAACCCGAAATTCGGTGATTTTTAAGTTTTAATATTTGCAAAGTTTTGTCTAGTAAATATAATTATTAAAAAGTACATACCTCCCTGAAAAAAAATTTGACGTAGTTATCACGAAAAAAATCGTTTCTCTTTAAAATTGTAGCACCAGAATGAATTTATATCTTTACCAAATTTCCCAAATTTTTTCAGTCAATTACACTTTTTTTTCTGAAAATCAGCACCAACTTTTTTCGTTGTTTTTATTCTCACACACGTAGACACCTAATTTTGATGCTGATCACATGCGAAAATTGATAGTTAGCAGGAGAAGTTTTCTCCTTTTTTCGTGGGGCTGCTGCGTAGTAAGGGCGGTGGTCTCCTTGGCGACCGCCCAAAAATCAGAAGATATTCACGAGAATTACTAGAATATACTGGAATTCGCAGTTTGGTTTTATAGTTTTTGATTTTTTGCAGTCTTATGTTAGTTTGAAACTTCAATTTCAATTTTTTGAAAAAAGGTCCATGGTTCAGCTTCCGAAAATCTACGTTTCAGTATTTTTTTTTAATCTCAAAAATTATCAGCATCTATTCATGAGAAATACTAGAATATACTGGGATTCGCAGTCTAGTTTTATGATTTTTAATTTTTTGCAATCTTATGTTAGTTTGAAACTTCAATTTCAATTTTTTGAAAAAAAAAATTGAGATCATTCAAATGGAAAATATTATCAAAAATAAGTTTTCCCACCAACTTTCGAGGAAAGATTGTAGAAAAAACAAATTTTTCATTCAAAAATAATTAAAATTTTCTGATTTAGGTTCATAGTTCAGCTTTGAAAATCTACGTTTCATTAATTGTTTTAAATCTCAAAAATTATCTATTCATGAGAATTACTAGGATACACTGTAATTTCTAAATCTAGTTTTATAGTTATTGCTTCTTTGCAATCTTATGTGAGTTTGAAACTTCAATTTTAGATTTTTGAAGAAAAAAATTGAGATCATTCAGATGGGAAATATTATCAAAAATACTTTTTCCCTCTAATTTTCGAGGAAAATTTGAAGAAAAATGAAGTTTTTCTATTCAAAAATATTTTGAATTTTCAGTTTTCATCATAAAAATTGTTCGGGGTTTCGAATTTTTGATTTAGGTCCATAGTTAAGCTTTGAAAGTCTACGTTTCAGTATTTGTTTTAAATCTCAAAAATTATCAGCAACAATTCATGAGAAATACTTATTTATTTTTTTAAATTCAGAAACATTCTGAATTTTCAGTTTTTATTATAAAATTGTTCGAGGTTTCGAATTTTTGATTTCGGTCCATAGTTCAGTTTATCAAATCTCAAAAATTATCAGCGTCTATTCATGAGAAATACTAGAATATACTGGAATTTCTAGTCTAGTTTTATAGTTTGTATTTTTTTGAATAAAAAAATTTCAACTTTCTGCTGATTTGAATTTGTGCAAAATTTTAACGTTAAAATTTTTTGAGGTGGAAATTAATATTTTAGAAGTTAATCACATAAAAAATATTTTTCGAAGAAAAATTGTCGAAAAACAAAATTATCTTCCGAATTTTCAGGTTTTACTATAAAAAACTTTTATGATTTCAGAATTTCTAGCGAATAATTCAGTATTTTCAGCCAAATTTATGCACTCTAGTTTTAAAGTTTATATTTTTGCAGTCAAAATCTTGCAATTTTCTGCTAGTTTTAATTTTTCGCAAAATTTTGACGTCACATTTTTCTGAAGTAAAAATTAGTAACTTGGAAGTTATTCAAATGAAAAATGTTGCTAAAAATAAATTTTTTACACTAATTTTCATGGAATAACTGAGAAAATATTCATGATTTGGAAATTTTAAAGTTTTCAAGTCAAAAAATAGAACCATAGTTTAGGGACTCAACATTTTATTTTCAGCCAAAAAACAAAAAATCCCCTAACCGTACAATTAGCCGCCTTAAAAATTTGCCTGCTAGAATTTCTTGAATTTCCGTCCAGAAAAATTCTTTGTGTTCAATGTTTGATGTTTTTCGGAAGCCATAATTTCCAAGCCGCGTCTGTAATTTTCTGATTCACAATTCGTAACACAAAAACCAAAAAACCATCCCCCCTCACAACCACAAAAAATGTTTTTGAACTCTTTTTTTACCTGTAAAAATAACATCATAACCAAATATTTGAACTGCGATGATTCACTCCGAAAAAGAGAAATAAAATTTTCCTTTTTTTCGTTACAAAAAAAAATAGAAAAAAAAATTAATCTTTCTCACAATACGATACGCCTTTTTGACTTTTAAAACTTTTTTTTTTCCTCTTTTGAAAGTCAGATTTTTTTTACGATTGGGGTAATAAAAAATAATCAATTTTTGAATTTTTATCGATTTTTGTAGTTTGTAGATAGAACAAATAGAATGAATTTGCATATTTTTCATGTTTTTCCATCCGATTTTTTTTGGATGGAATCATTCGAAAAGTTTTTATGGTCTATTTTTGGCGCGTAGTTTTTAAAGTTCGTATTTCAGAATATTATATGTATATATAAATAAATTTGAAAAAAAGTTCGAAATCTTATTGTTAGCAGTTCTTATTTGAAATTAAAAAACTTCGTTCCCGGATTCTAAATTTTAAAACTTACCGCCAACTTTTTGAAATTTGAATTCACGAGTTCCGCTTTGAATTTTCGAAATTTCTCACATTGGAGATTAATTTTTTGAAAATTGGAAAATCAAGTTTTAGAAATATTTTTTGTGTACCTTCAAACTTGAATTTTCGAGCTTGTTCTTCAAAATATATCAAACCAGACGCTGAACTGAAATTTTCTATTCTAAAATTTGGAATTCAGATTTTTATCTTTCTGATGCTTCAATTTCAGCTCCTAATTTTGATTTTTTTTTCAATTTCCAACTACTCAGACAATATATCAACATGTTGTGGGGTTTATCTTCAAATAATCAAATGTTGAAGCGTATTTTTGACGGTTTTTTTTTCGAAAATCCTCAATTTCGACACGAAAACGTTCGATTTCAGAATTAAACAAATAAAAGTACGGTCTGACATATTTATATTATGTTCCTTCAAAATCTCAAATTTCTACCTAAAACTTTATCTGACCAATTTTGAAATATCATTTCTCCCGATTAAACAAAACCCAAAAACAAGCTCATTTTCTCAAGAAATCCCCATGCTCGCCAAAAAAAATTTCCGAGTATTAGTAAATATATGTTTACAATTTCATCTCGTTCTCTGGTAACCAGAAAAAGAGAATGAGTCATCCAATTTTCTCTCTCACTTTCGCAATTTTCTATTTTTCGAACTTTTTTGTTGACAAAAAGTACAGTAATCTTTCTATAAGACTACAGTTACTGTAGTACAGTAATCAAAAGAACTGAAATTTGAAACTTGGCAAATATGCATAACTTTTGAAAATTGTCATCAAATTTTTTGAATTATTAGCTTTGTCTAACTCAAAGTCCCCCCCACTTTTTCAATTTCTGTCCAATTTTATGACTTCTTGAAACTTTCGTGCTCATTCTCAAACATACAATGCACCTTATATAAATACTGCAATCTTCATGTACCTTCAGTACTTGTTAATATAACTACAGTAATAAGAGATAGACCTTTTTTATGTTAAAATTTGAAATTTCTAGTTTTGGCCCGTTTTTTATGAGTTTAAAGTTCTGCACCGAATTTTTTTTTTTTGAAATCTGACTCCAGGCTCTGATCAAATCCCACCCACGTTTTCAATTTTCGAAATTTCAGTCATTTTTTTAGTCTAAAATCCGTTATCAATGATGACGAATTTTTTCTCATTACTTCTAGGTCTTTTGTTAACGAGTACCTTATGATACCATAATCAAAACTGATGTAGTACCCAACTAATCGATAATTTGGAGCATTTCTTATCAAACATACATGTACATACATATATGTTATTTAGTCATTCTTCAATTTGCCTGAATCGATCGTTTTTATTATTTGTCTTCTTATCAGTTGTTCATTTAGTCAACAGTCAAATAATATTTCGATTTTCAATGTTTGAGAGCACTTTGTGAACTTTTTTTTGGAAGGATCATATGTTGTTCTTGAAGTTTGATAGGAGACATTTTTTCATGAACTTTTTTTAATGACATTTTTTTTTCTTTTTGAGAATTGAGTCATTTCATTGACGTGGGATTTATTCCACATGGAATATTAGCTGATTTTTTGAATTAATTTTATGATAATTTTCAGCAAGTTTTACCACGTGGATTTTTTACTCTTTTTCTTTCGACGTTTTTTAAACTTTTTGGGATCAAAGTTATCTGCGAACTTTTTCCCATGAGCTCATTTTTTCTTGCTCCCAAATTGTGCTCATTGATTTCAAAAACTTCTGAAGTTTGTTTTTTTGCTCTTGTTTTGAACTTTGAGAGGCTGAAAATCATATTTGATCATTTCTTGAACTATTTTTAGCTTTTTAGGTCAATAAGAGGTTTTAAGAATTTAGATGTTTTACAATTTGTTAGTTGACGACATGACATGAGTTACTGTACTTTTTAATAGTTTTTGGGTCAAAAAGTTTGGAACGGATTACTGTAGTTCCAAAAATCATTAAAATCCCTAAAGTTTTTACTGAATTCTTCTACTGAGAACTACAAAAGGTACTGTAGCTTCTTTGCAATCCAAATTTATTAGGATTACTGTAGTTTGTGTCTTCAAAACCTCATAGAAATCAATTTAATTGTCAGATTTTTGTTGACCAAACAAACATAATTTTAGAACTAAATTAGAACCCCTAGTGATTTTTTGGTGCAAAAAAAATCAACGAGGACTACTATAAAAATAGTAAATTGCAAATGTTAAAGTTAGAGTACTGTATGTATTTTTGGCGCCAAAACCACTTTCATAGACACACGACCAACTGAAAATAACTTCCTCGTCTCGAGAAGAAAAAAAAAGTTATTTTTCTTGCCTCTCCCCCACATGCAAGAAAAAAGCTCAAATATTTACCAATCGCTGATTTTTTGAACGTGTTCTAAAATTGCTTTTTTATTCCTTTCCTTTTTACGTCACAACGAGAAAAGCGGCTAAAATCCTCTTTATTTCTCGGATTTTTTGTTATCATCGTTTTATGCATTTTGTAAGGGGCTTCTCCTCATTCGGAGCATTTTTTGTTTCGATTTCAGCAATTTTTTTTCGCGAATTTTCAGAATGTCCTCTGCGTCATCGAGTGATGTGGTGAATAATTTGTCGTCCCCCATTGTTAGCACACTTGATGAAGGTGAGAATTACAGAATTTCAGAGAACTTGAAAAAATCTGAAAATATTTTCAGAACACTATGCTTCTACGGATTTTTATATCGGGTTAGGTTTGGCGGTTTCGTCGTCGTTGTTTATTGGAAGTTCGTTTATTATCAAGAAAAAGGCGTTGATTAAGGTGAGCGATGGAAAGAAAAAGAGGGACAGGCGAAAGATAGAGAAACATAGGAGACGCAGAGAAACAGGAAATGTGAGATATAGATAAATGATGAGAGACACAAAGAATAAGATAATGACAGACTATTGGAGGAAGAGAGACGCAGAGAACTAGAGTAAGAAAAAGAGACGCAGAGAAAAGTATGAGTAAATATAGAGGGAAATAGAGAGATGCAGAGAAGTGAAATTCCCAATTTTTTGACTTACATCTAACTTTTGAAGCTTTAATTTGAGAATTAGGATCTAATTTGGGTTTCTAGGACATATAGTAGATAAATTGGAACCCTAAACCACAAATTTGAAAATTGGGTTTTCTAGGTCAAATGTTATGAAATTCGGCTATCTAGATTCTAGTTCCCATATTCCAATTTTTAGGACGTTCGTTGAAAATTTGGTTTCTTAGGCCATATAGTTAAACATTTTGATTTTTTATTGTAATTTTTCAGCCAAGTTTACAGATTTCTGAATTTTCATCCAGAAAACCGATTTTTTAAAGTCCATAACTGAGAATTTGAAGTTCTAGATTATGGATTTGGTTTTTTAGGCCACCCAGAATTGTAACTTCTAATTTTTCAGCTCGCCGGCGGCGATATGTCACAACGAGCCAGTGAAGGTGGCTACGGTTATCTACGCGAATGGCTATGGTGGATGGGTGTGATCACAATGGGCATTGGTGAAGCGTGCAATTTTGCCGCCTACGCCTTCGCTCCCGCCTCACTCGTCACACCACTTGGTGCATTGTCAGTCATTGTGACGTGAGTTTTTCAAATATATCTAAATTTTAAAATATAAAACTCCCGATTTGCAGGGCGATTCTCTCCTCTCGCCTGCTCAACGAACGGCTCAACTTGCTCGGCTCAATCGGTTGCGCACTCTGTCTACTCGGCTCCACTGTCATCGTCATCCATTCGCCCAAAGAAGAGGAGGTCGGATCGATGGCCGAACTCGCGCTCAAAATGAAAGACGCCGGCTTCCTGATCTACGTCATCCTCATCGTCCTCGCCACCGGATTCATCATCGTCTACATCGCCCCACAATACGGTCACACCAATATTCTGGTGTACATCTCGGTGTGCTCCCTAATTGGAAGTTTGTCGGTGTTGTCGGTGAAGGGGCTTGGACTTGCCATCAAGGAGACATTGGCCGGAAATCAGCAATTTACGAATTGGTTGACCTATTTTTGGCTGGCGTCGGTGACGATGTGTGTGTCGGTTCAGTTGGTAAGTCATTTTCTATGGTGATATTCTAAATCTTCTCTTGAAGCCCAATATTCTGAACACCGAAGTTCTATGACTTTGGATTTCTAGATCATTTTCAGATCTACCTCAACAAGGCTCTCGACATTTTCAACACTTCAATGGTCACCCCCATCTACTATGTCTTTTTCACCACTTTTGTCATTTTGGCCTCGTCGATTCTGTATAAGGTGATCCCATTGTTTTCCATCGCCAATATTTAATTTCTGAAATTTTAGGAATGGTCGTGTTTGGGTGCTTCAGATGTGATTGGAAACTTTGTCGGATTCTTGACGACGATAATTGGAATTTTCCAGGTGAGAAACATTTTGTCTTTGACCATTCCATCAAACAAAATTTGCCTGAAACGTATAGCTATGAGCTTTCTAAACGCTTGCGTCTCTTAAAAATCAACAAGTTTTTTTAGTATCACAACTTGAAAAATAGTGAATCAAAATTTTAAAAAATCAGAAAAAAATTCCACGGTCCTCAATATTTCTCTAAAATCTTCCATGATTATTTTTGGCTAATTTTAAATTTAAAAATTTGAAAACTTTTATCCGAAAAATCACAGAAACAAATGAAAAATTCCTGTGTATAATTTGACATATTCGGGAATTCTGAAATTCTGAAATAACTGTACTTCCCAAAATTCTACCATAGATTTTCATAAACAAGGTTTCTTAGGTACCTAGGAACCGAATCTGACATTTTAAAAATCAATAAATCTTCAGAGAAAGTCAGATAACAATGAAATGGAATCTTTGACATTGCTTAAAATTTTATAATATTCTATGCTGGAAATGTCAAATACAATTTCAGCTTGGTATCGATTTAATTCTAGACAGCAGCCAGCTACAAATAGTTGTCCATAGGTGTTAATTCTGATATCAAAATACCTAGAAAACTCTTTTTCTGCCTGCAAAAGTCGGCATCATCATTAGAGAATTGTATTTTGGTTCATATATCCACGTGTCAATTCAGCTCAGCTCACATAGTTGTCCTTAGGTGTTAATTCTGATATCAAAGTACCTAGAGATTTCCCTTAAAGCCGAGAAATTGTACACTATCATTAGAGCGCAATTTCTCAATTGAATATTGGTTCATACTTCAACCAACTCTCTTATTTCTTTCCAGATGCAATTATTCCGCGACGTCAACATATCACTGTACCAAGTTCAGCGACTTGTCAGCCGACCGTCGGCCAACTTGGCCTCTTCCGATTTTTCGTCGTCATCCACCAATTTGGTGGACGACTACTGTATGCGCCAATCCAACAATGGAAATCGACGAACCGTCTACACATAAAACCCTGCCATTTGTTTTCGTGTCGCCACGAATTCCACCAACAACAACAATCCTATACGTGTACCCGCCCATTTTCAATAGCCCCGCCCACTTTTCTATGCCAGTTTTCGCGCAGATGTCTGTATGTGTTTTTCTCTGATTTTTCATTTCAAGTTTGCTCATACTTTACGCCCCCCAAATTGAACTGTTTTCTACTCTTCGCTTCGGGACCTCAACATTCCTGTTTTATTGCTGATGACCGGTGTTTTTTTTTCATTTTTTTTGAATGAATTTTATAAAAATTTAGAATTTGTTACTGTAATAACACAAAATTGATAAAAGAGGCGCACTCTCTTCAAATTTTTTTAAAATCAACGGAATAGTGTATGAGAAACGAGTGATAAGCAGATAAGAACGGATAGCGCAGCAGGGAAGACGTTTGCCCCCCAAGCGTGGGTCTCGTGTTCGAATCCTCTCGTCTCTCATTTCTTTTATTTTCAACTTCAAATATTGACAACGGAATAGTGTAAGAGATATTCATCATTTCCAAACACGACTAGAATAGCGCAGGTGGAGAAACGTGTGGTTACTAATCGTGAGGTCCAGGTTCAAATCCTCTTGTTGAAGTTTTTTTAAAAAAACTTTCTCCTATTTTTTTCAAAAATAATAGATTTTGTCTGCGTCTCTCAAAAATACACACTATTCCCTACGATTTTTTCCAACTTTAAGAGGGTTCAAAATACACTTTTCTGGGGTCAAATTTCAAAGTTAAATAGCACATTCTGCTTGGGTTTTTGCGCTCTTTTAGATGCACTAATAAAAAATGGGGGTCAGAAAAAAATCTCAAAACTTTGGACCGGATTTACTTGGGCCTGGTGGGGGTTTCAGGGGAACCACATAGCTCATTCTGAAGCTCTCGTCGAGCTCTACAAGATGTGCTATTCAAATCGGAAAAATCGCTCGGAGGCCCATCTGAAAAAAAGGTCCATGGTTAGACTGTGCTTTTTTTTCGGCCAAAAATTAACCCCTATATTTTAATAGCCTATCTTGTAGAGCTCGCCGAGAGCTCTACACTGCTCCTGCGGAGGCCCTCAAAACCCACCGGAAGACCTAGAAAATCGATTTTAAAATTTCGATTTTTTTCTTACCCCCTGTTTTTATAAGTGCATCTGCAAGAGCGCATAAACCCATGCTGAATGTGCTATTTAACTTTGGATTTTGACCCCACAAAAATATTTTTTGAACCCTCTAAAAGTTGTAAAAAGTCGTGAGAAATAGTGTGCATTTTTGAGAGACGCAGAAAAAAAGTTCAAACATTTTGTTTAAAAAAAATCAAAAATCTCGTCTCAGCAGGGAACCGAACCCGCACCCCACGTTTGACAGTCCAACACGCTTCCACCTGCGCTACTCTTGTCATGTTCCATGGGGATCAGTTTCTCTTACACTATTTCGTTACAAATCAACGTTGAAGTTTGAAAACAAAATAACGAGTTACTAGCAGACTCGAACCCGGCACCTCTCGCATAATAGGCGAACTGCCACCCACCTGCGCTATACTGGTCATGATAACTGATGTATTGTTTTTCATATATGTATTCGACGTGTTTCAAAAATCAATATGTGGGCGGCTTCACAGCATTATAAATAGATAAACAAAGTAACAATTATTGATAACAAATCGATAAAAAGAAAAACCCAATTTATTACATACATATAGATATAATACACGTATTGAGATCATTCAGAAAAGAATAAAATGGTGCCTATATTTACACGAAAATCGATTCCCAAATGAAAATTAGTGTTGTTTCTTGGCGCGTTGAAGATCGGCGGCGATTTGCGATTTCGAGTGCGATTTGACTTTTTTGATGCGATCCGTGATTTCGGAGTCGAGCGATTCGGAAATCGCTTCACGAAGATGCGATTCGACAGGGATCGGAATGATCTGAAAAATTATTCTTGAGGTTTGTCAAAGCTTGGTCTCTTATAAACCAAAGATCGTGGTTTTCCGGATACCAGGGCCTAAATTGAACAGCTCGACATTCTTCGAATCTAAGACCAACCTTCGTCTAGAACATGGCCTAACATTTTATGATTCTAGGCCACGACTTCAACCTTTTTTGAAGTCGAGTTCATGGCCTATTTTTCGAACTTCTAGGTCTCGGATTGGATAACTGGATCACTAAACCAGGGCTTTTGGATAACTGGGTTGGGTTCATTCTTGGATTCATAGACCAGAATCAAGCTAGGATGAAGATATAGGCCATTATATCGATTTTCGGATTTTCAGGCTATCATGTGTCGGCTATATTTTCGAAAATAAAACTTTGGCTTACAATTTCAGGTAACTAGAATGCTCTAGGTATCCCAAAATAAACATGGTGGCCTAGAATCTCAGAAAACTAGGCCATACCTTGAAAAAGCCTGAGGTCGTGGGGTACAAATCCTGAAAAATCGAGATTATGTTCTCAACAAGGGATGTGATCTACATAACTCTAAATACTCAAATAAAAAAAACTGAGTTATCAACTAAATATATACATAGTGGCCCAGAATCTCACTAAACTAGGCCATGATCTCTTGAAAATCGAGCTCAACATCCTCATTTTCGGTATTCTATGCCATGAATCCTTGAGATTCAAGGCTCGGTTTCTCTTCGGTTTCTGAAATTCTAGCGAATTTCCTAGTTCTTGGATTTAGAGCCAGCTCATGATTTAGTTTTCTAAGATAACAGATCAAGTTCAGGATTTTAATAATTTCAATCTTAGTTTTCTGAGTTTCTAGTTTATATTCATGGGTTCTTCTCGACGGTTCTGGGATTGTCTGAAGTCTCCGAGGGGCTTGAAAAATATTTTTGAAATGTTAACCATTCCAATCGCAAAATTCCTTTCTCAGTTTTTAAAAAAACTTCATCAAAGTGTACCTTTCCATCCTTGATGCATTGTGATTCCCTGTCCAACGTGCACTTTCCACAACTCTTTCGACAATTCTCCGACATAAAATCGGCCGATTTTCCCTTACACATCTCATCCTTCTTCCACGCTCCACAATTCACATGTCGATCCTCGCACACCGTCTTCGACGTATTATACGATGGTTGACATGTTCCGCAACTGGCTTGACAATATTGTGACATGTATTCGGGTTCTTTTTGACATCCGCCCGATCTGGACCAAGCATCACAACATGGATTTCTATTGTAGCAATCAACGAAGAGAGGAGCAGTCATTCTGACACTGATTCGTTTGACGAGCGGGGTTCGATCGATTTTGGTGCCATTGACAAGGAGATGCGCTTTTTCGATGGCGAGGGTGGTTTGGTTGGCAGCGGTCTTGGAGCCCCTCATACGAGCAGCGAAGTTCTGCAAATTTTTGGGAGTTAAAATTAGAAGCCATGCAATGTTCAGCGGAGGTTTTGAATTTCAGCGCTAAAATTTAAGTTTCTGAAAATTCCCACGATGTCGTGGATTTTGAAAAGTATTAGTTGAAACGTGAATTTGAGATATAAAAAAATTAGAAGCAGGAAAAAAAGGAATTTTTTGCAGTAACTTCATGATTGGTGACGTTCTTGGCGCGAAAATTTGAATGATTGTAACTTCAGACTCAAATTTGGTGACTTCGATTCTTCAAAGATGAGATTTTTATTGTTTTTTGTTTTCTTTTTTTTTTTGAAATGTTTAGATCTGATTTAAAAACTTAAAATTCTCGGTGAAAATCATGTAAGCATGGAAAAAACAGATTCAGATTCAGAATCCGAATTATTGAAAATTCACATTGGATTCTGTTAACGCAACGTCAATTTTGGCGAATTAGGATCACAGAACTTGGTGACAAATTTCAAAATGTTAGTTTTGTACCTAAATACATTTGTTTTTGATGTCAAATTTTCCAAACCAGAATTGAAAAATCGATATTTCTACATCCGACAACCTTCCAGATCAATTCCAGCACCAAAAATTAACATCCAGTAAAAAAAACTCACCCCATTGACACATCGTCCCCACCAACAACGTCCAGCATAGCACGAGTCCAATTGTTCGAATCCTCGACAATTTCCGTTCATTCGAATTTTGGCGACGCAATGTGGATATCTGAAATTTAAAGATATTTTTCTGTGCGCACTCTTCATCCCCATGCTCACTAACCCTCTTGTATCGCAGAACAAATACGGCGATCCACAATTGGTATTCTGATGACTACACGTTGCTCTTGGAGCATATCGATACATCTGATCCGTATACGAATTCGACAATCCATCGCGATTCACCAAATAGGGGAATGGTCGCATTGGTGCATAACTGAAATGTTGCCAATTCGAGCATTGAGGATGATCGGCCGAGTAGGCTTGCTCGCGCAACCAACGCGGTTGCTGAATTTGACGCCAAAGCTCCCAGAGATAGTCGACGTATGAGTGATGCATGAAGAAGATGGGCTCGTTGGCGGAGGTGCTTGGCGGTTTCATATCACCTCCGACCCAAAGATGGATGTTGGAATGGGAGTATTCGATGGCTTGGTAGTTGTTGGGGTATGGACAGCCTGCAAAAATAGGGTTTTTGAGTTAGTATTTTGCTGTTGAATCATTGAATATTTTTTTGCAAGTAAATTGTTCTATTTCTGACATCCCATCGTATACCAAAATCGTAGAGAACGTAGGACAATATATTAAATTTTTGAAACATAAGGCTCACGACTTTCGACAAAAACTGTAAAATCTAGATAACCACGGGTTTTAATGTGATTTCTAAATATCTGGTAGCTAATCCACGTGCCATCAGAAATGGAAGACTTGGAAGCTTGGTTTCATGTATCATCAACTCCCTTTGATTTGAAATTGGGCACTAGACTTCGACTTAAAATATTTAAATTTATGATTTTGGTATCAAAAATTGATGTCAAAGTTTCTGATGGCAAATAAAAGCATAATCCACGTGTCATAAATTAGCCTCTAACAAAAATTTATTCAAATTTGATGCGGAAAGTTTATTTTTCAGATTGTCAGCTATCAGGTTTTGAACCTAAAATTCTATACTTCAAAATCTTGTTTTCAATTTTTCATTCTTCAGAAAGTTTAAAGCAAAAGTTTAGTTTCAAAAATAACTTCCAAAGTATTTTTCTACTCTGAAAATCAGCTTTTCAATGCAGAAAATGCATGGTCCAGAAGTTTTGGTCACATTTTGTAGTTTTAAAATTTTTTACCAATAGATGGTGTCAAAAATCTGGTAAACTATATTATTTTCTAATTCAAAAACTCATGTTTCACAGCTTTTTATCGTCAAAATCCAGTTTTCAATGCTCAGAATCCATGTTTCGAACATTCTGGTGTAAAAACTTGGTGTCAGAATTTCACTTGTCAAAAAAAACCGAGATAATTCACGTCGTTTTTTTTTTAAACACCAAACCCTTTCCGTGACCTCTCCCTAACCTTTTCATCTCGCAAATTTTTTCGTCACTCAGTCACTCACGATTCAAAAAAAAGTAACAATAGTTTAAACTTTCGCTTTTGCGGCCCGCCATACAATGATAATTGATAAACATATTGCTTATCCAGGGAGGTCAGTCAACGGAAAAAACTATATGTAGTTTGAACCGACGAAATAGCAGGTCAAAATGAGAGATTTTGAAACTTTTCAAAATTTGATCTACTTTTCGTTAGCTGACCTCCACGGATAAGCAATATATTCAATTGTTTAGTAGAGGAAGGTCACTTCTTGAGAGGTCAAAAACCGGTCCTCATTTAGGAAAAAAGGAGAAAATCACTTACCAGCTTGTGGTGCGGTAAATGCCATGGTGTTCTCAATGGTGTTTTGGGCGACGATGCTATTCACTTGATTCTCATTGAATAATTGTCCTTCGGCTCCGAGATTTCTCAAAATAGTCGAGCGTCCTTCGATGGTTTGCCAGTAGGCAAATGGTCCTGTCACGACGTTACCATATCCATCAGTGCCACCCACAAACAAATCGGTGAACATGACAGAATCACGAGGATCTGGGAGATATGAGTCCATAACCGAGTCCCAGTATGGGATCGAGACAGTTGGATCGACCATGCGGAGAGCGATTTCGAAGCGTTTGAGATATTCGCGATGCCATGGGAGGAATCCTGGTCCGGAGTGAGCTCCTGATCCAACTCCAACTTCCAAGTGTTGTCGACTGAGTCGATCGTATTCACCGTTTCGTTTCAGGGTGTTAAGAGCGTTGTGCCATCTGAAAAAATTTCTAATTTCTCATAGTTCTTTTGAGTAATTCAGGAAAGCCTATATTTCATTGAAACTCCGATGGCTTAGATTTTGAGATGTGGAAAAACAGTCCCTGATGTGTGATCATTTTTAAATAATTTTTACAGTCATGGATCCCGTAGAACTTTTGTAGTTCTTTCGGAAGATAAAAAATGGCCTAGATTTTACACAAATTTTGTAGAAGTGATCATGTGACATAGAATTTTCAAATTTTGAAAGCCAAGTTCACATTGAAAACTAGTGTAGTTTTCTCGGAAAAAATGACCTATTTTTCGGGAACAAGTCCCAATATTTTAGACGTGGCTAGAATTACAACATTGAGAAGCTTGTTCTCCTTGAAATAGAACTATGTTCTATCAGATAAAATACATGATCCATGAATTTTTGAGTTTGAAACACTAGTATGTGGCTTCAATATGTTTTAAGATTGAATACGGTTTTTTAACCTTGAGTATACAGGACTTTTTAAATTCGGAAAACTAACCCGTAACGGCCGAGTTTTTTAAAAATAAATTAAGGAATATTGGTCCATGGCCTAGATATTTCGAAAACCAGTCCCCCATATGTTCGAAATCGGAACGGAACACGCAACGTACCTATTTCTCTCATTCTCCGTCATCATCCGATACTCCTTTCGCCACGACATTGTCAATGGTACACCATTCGCCAAAATGCATTGACCATTGTTGACACGACCCTGAAAGAAGACAAAAATAAATAAAAAATATTCTGTTTTTTTGGAATTTTGATGACCTTGAAGTTGTTGATTTTTCAAAAACTCACATTGAAGAATGGACAGAGACAGGTGAGAGTCATACAATCGTATGGATGATAGGCTGCTTGGCCACGAGCATTGGCAGGAACTGGAATGGGTTGAAGCCAGTTGGGCACTTGGTTGGGACGAGTTTGACGGACGGCTTGGCGAGCTAGACGACGACGAGTTGCGGTATCCATTCTACGAATCTGAAAAAGTTTGGAATAGCTTTTATTATTGGTTATTATATAGTTTTTCGAGATTCAGAGTGTTTCATAAATTTTATAGAACGTCTAGAAGACAGTATGAACTTCAGAAACCCTGTTCAGAAGGTTCTCAGTCAATTTCAAAGCTTTCAGAAAAATAACCTTCAAATTTTTCAGAATTGTTCAGGAATTATAGGAGAATTCCTAGATGATCCTGAGATACTTGTTCATAGAAGAAATTGACGTTTTCAAAATATCGAAAAAAATATTTCAGACTTATTCATCATCAACGCTTCAAACTTCTTCGAATACTAAACATTTTCTTGAAACAGCAAAAACATTCTAAAAACTGTGATTTTTTATAATCCTCAGGAATCTCTCAAAAGCTTCAAGAGTTATTCAGAAATTTCAGAGATTCGAAATAAATTCGTAATTTAATTCACCAAACTTTTGGCAATTTTTTTCATCAACACCTTGAAAAGTTCTTAGAATATTTAGAATTTATGAAACGGGAATTTTCAAAACTCTCTCTTCTTGTCAGCGTTGATCTGAATTTCCCAAATCAATAAGAATTTTTCAGCAGCTCCAATAGAAAGAATCCATTTACAAACACCTGCAAGTGTTCATTTCATCTTTCAAGAAATCCTGAAACAGTGAAACATTTTGAAATTTAGAAACTTTAATAAATTTTTCTGAGTTTTTCTGAAGTCACCAAAATCCTCTAGAAACTCTGAGAGTTCGTCATAAAATTTCTGAAATCTACGCTGATTCCCCAAATTCTACAAAATACTTCAAATCAACATCTGGAAAATTTCTTAGAATATTTGCTAAACTTCTGAAACAGGAACTTTTTAATATTGTCAAAGGTAAAGTGTGTTTTTTTTAACATCTCAAGAACTTGAGTAACAGCAAAATTTTGAATTTGAATTGAATTTTCGTATTTTTCAGAAATTCTTCTCTAAAAACTCAGGAAGTTCTTCAGAAAACTATAGAGTATAGAGTTTCAGACACCTTAATGTGGCATCTGAGTCTTTCCGAGACCTTCAGAACCCTCCCCAAAACTAACCATCAAACAAGTCGCTTTCAAATGTTTCGGCGCATCGGAGCAATCTCTTGGTGGTTCTCGCCATCTCTTATACTTCATCCTCTCCAGATTCCGGCTCGTTGTCGTTGGCGTCTTTGGCGTCGTCGTCACATCCGCCGCCACCAATTTCTTTTCCTTGGCACCATCTTTTGCACAATAACAGATCGCTGTGGTTATCAGCAAGATGCCCAGTATACGCATCGTTTCTCTCTGCAAAAATCCAAAAATAAAATATGGAAAATTCGATTCAATAGAGTACGAGTAGGAAAAAATCCAGGTCAAACCCTAAGCACAAAAAAATACATAATCCGCCTTCGCGCCCTTCTCGCCTGGACGAAAAATGCAAAATTCAACAACTCCAAGGTCTCCACACGACTCCGCCCCTTTCCGAAAAAAAAATCAGAAACAAAATACACACACACAAAATTTTTTAAATATCAAATACTCACACAATAAGTATGTGATGACACACCATCTCTGGAATGTTTCAGAAATTTCAGAACATACGCTCCGCCCACTTTTTGACCTTTTTTGTTCAAGGCGAGAAAGAGAAGGGAAGAAGTGAAACTTTTTGGGGGTCAAGAGGGTCACAAGCTATTTTTGGAGAGAAATGTTGCAAATTTGGTCAGGAGATGATTTTGAAGGAACATGGTGGACCTAAAAACTTAGAAAGTTACGTTCTAAACGACTATAATACATCGTTTATGTGTCAAAAAACTATATATCAGTAACCTGGTTCCAATTTATATTAGCGTAAAGTAATGTTTGAGGCCCTAACTTAAGGGGATTCCGAAGGAACATATATTAAATTTTGATTTCTTTAAAGGAACATATACTTTTTAATGTAAGTTTAATTGCGAAGGAACATGAAACCTTTTTCATGTATTTTTAAAAAATTCCAGATATTTTTTTTAATGTGGTCCCAATTTTAACAAAAACTAGAGTATCCCTCAAGGGTTTCTTGTCCACTAAAGGAAAATAAAAGGACAGGTTAATTTAAAGGAGCATGGAATAATTTTTAAAGGATCATGCGATAAATTTCTTATCGTTCAGAAACACAATTTTAAAGGGACATATAATATTTTACAAGGGATTCAAAACTATTCAAAGAATAACGAAGATCTTTACACTATTTCAAAGGAGAATAGAGGAGTATCAGGAAGAATTTAAAGGAGCACAGAGTGATTTTCTAAGGTCTCGTAAAGACTTTGATGAGAGGCACATAAGGCAAGGGAGAGAGGCGTTGGCTTTAATTAAAAACCTACAGAAAAAAATTTGAGGACACATAGATGTTAAAGTAATAGTTTGGATTACTGTAGAATATTAGAAGAACATGAAATAGGGTTCTCAGGTCTTGAAATGATGTTAAAGGAAATCAATCCCTTTAAATGACCCTCTATTTTTCTTTCATTAAACTAAAGTTCAATACTTAAATACCCACTCTTCCAATTCTCAAAAAATGAAAATTTCATTTTCGACAAAAAATTTCAGAATAAAAAGAAAAAATATTATTTTTAAATTCGGAATTTAATTATTTTTTGCCGCGTTTAATTCCGTTTTGTCGTAATTGTGCGTCAAAGTGTATGCAGTGTCAACACGCAACATATTATTCCACGTGAAAGTACTTTTATTAATTTTTGAAAAAATTTATTTTTTCGATTTTTTCATTTTGAAGACTAAAATTTAAAGAGAAAGACTTCCTTTAAAGGAGCATAAGGCTTATGGGACAACTCCCTCAAGTCTCAGAGAAAAATTAAAGACACTAAGAATTACTAGAAAAATGAAATACTACAGTACTTCTCGCAGTGCGAGTACTAGTAAGTAGTACTGTAGCTCGAAGCTAACGGTCTCTTAAAATGACCCGACCGGCTGTCACTTTTATAGTTTTCACTTTTTTTGCCCATCTCTCATTTCGTGTGTCCACACACAAGTTCGAGTCCCCTCCCCTTTTCTCTCTCTCGCCTTCCCTCTCGTTTTACACTCTGCCCATTGTTCTCTCATGGGTTGGCGCGGGCGATTTTTCGTTTGAGGTTTTCACGTAAGACGTACGTCGTCGGTAGGCTACAACAACGGCAACAGTAGAAAGGGAAAGTGGGAAGAGGAACGGGAAGGGGAGGTAGGGTCTGACCTTATCAAAAGAACCTTGGGCATCATCGATGGCTTTCTGACCATACTATAGACAAACAGGATAATCTTGAAGCAGAATCTCATGTGCTAATACTTACCGACTCATCCCAAATTGAAATTTTCGTAGCTTTTTTTTTAAATTCAAAGGTACATTTGTTTCCAAGAAGATCAGGAAGTAACTGTAATTTAATCTCAAGATGAATCATGTTTCTTTCAAAAAGGATATGAACAGTTTAAGTCTTATTTAAAAATTTATAGACACTCAAAAAAAAAGTTTAGAAAAATTCCTGGAATATATTTCAAGCTACAGAAATTTCTCTAAAGGAATCGAGCTCTTTTGAGAAAGATTTAAGAACATTCCTGCAGCGTAAAAAACTTTCTCAAACATTCTGAATCTTTTCAATTCAGAAATGTTGAAATTGTCATTCTTTGAAGACATGAAACTTGCAGTTTCAGAGATCTCTACGAATTTTTGGATTCTGAAAACTTTGGAATCCTACAGAGGTCCTTCAATTCTTCACAATTTCCAGGAAGCTTTCTGAATCCTTATACAAGTTTCCCGAATCATTCTCTATGCTCAAATCAAAATTTATCAACTTCTCCGAAAATTGAAATCAAAATTCTATGTTCCTCTAAAAATTTATTCATATTTAGACCTTCAAATATTCATGACTCTTTTAGTAATGTTCCTTTACACTCGTCTCAAGACTCGTTTGTACATATCTTCAAAATTTTTATTTTTATTCAGCACCCTTCAGGACCCTAACGTCTAATCCCTTACGCCTTCAGAATCTATGAAATTACTGTAGCTAGAAACTGTGTATTCTATCTATCATGCCCCATTATAAACCGTGCATTTTTGCAATTTCAGTTCCGAAAAATGATCTCCTTTGTTGCATTCTTTTCGTGTAAAAACGCATGTAATTCGATTATCAATTACTAACAACTTTAAACTAATTACTTTTCAAAAAATCATCATCAAGAAAAAAATGTTAGCACGTATGTATGTTCTTTTGATATTTGGCAGAATCGTCGCAATTTCAGAATTTGAAAAGTAAACATTGAATTCAACAAAATGTTTAAATATTTATTGGGATCACGTTTGGTCTATTCTTTCTCTGCATCTCTCAAACGTTCATAATCTCTAACGATCTCTAGATTCTCTAAGTCTCAATATTGTTCACTGCATAACTTTGTCTGATTTTTCTGTATGACTAATATTTCTTGTGCTGTTTTGATTCTCTGAGTTTGTCACAAATGTCATATCACTTCTCTATCCGTTCATCTTTAAAAATTTGCAATTTTTCTCTGCTTCTCTCAACATTAAACACTCTCTGATTATTGCTGAGAGATCTCCACGTCTTTAATCGTCTAGACTTCTCTGAATATCTCCATCTCTCCCAATCTCCAAATAACCACTTTTCTTATTGCGTCTCTAACCTCCTCATCATCTCTAACCATCTCTGTTTTCTCTGCTTCTCTCATTATTCTACCTTCTCTATGTCAACTCGGTGTCTCTGACTCTGTCTGCATCTGTACGTCTCTCTAAGCTTTCTTCATTTCCGCTCGTCCACTACAACCACAATTACAATTTATGACCACCCGGTTCAGTGTAATATCAATTTCGCAATTCGCAATTCCGCAAACTTCTCGAATTGGTCATTTGTAGTCATATTTCGAGACATTTTTGTGTAAACATTTTAGTTACTATTACACCAGAGTCCAATTTTATGGAGTCTAAACTGAAAATGCTGAAAATTTAATAATTCCAGTTCCACCTCCAATTTTCGTTGGCAAAAAGATAACATCTTTCGAACTTTACAACAAGGTGCCAAAAAGAGGGGTTCAGGGCTACCCGGAACGGTTATCATGTTGAACAATCGAGAGAAAACAGTGTTGTTGTAACAATAATTTTTCCTACTTTCCTTTTCAAGAACCCTGGAATGACCACTTCACTTCAGTTCCAACCAAATATTATCGGAAATTTAATGAAAAAATCAGTTGCGTTACTCCTACTCCCACCTCAAAAAAAACATCAAATGTCATAAAATTTTATGGTAAATATTTCTGACACTTTTTTTGTATATATGTATTCTGAAGGTCACTTCTGATGACAATAGGTCGAGAAGAATGACAACAAGATGAAGGCAGAAAAAAAGAAGTTTGAACTTTTCGCAACTTTCCAAAAAAATACAAAACAAGAAGATCGAAAAAAAAAAAAATGAAAAAAGGAGAGGGAGTTGACCCTATGATCTCGTGTTTCAGAATTTGTCGAGGAAGAAAACTTCGAGAAAGATTATTGAAAATCTGAGATTCGATGAGCTTGTTGGTAAAATTTTTAAAAGTTTCGTTTTTGGGTATTTTGAAATTCGAAAATTTGACGTGGTTTATTCAAATCAAGATCTTGGCACAAAGTTCTCATTTTTGAACTCATTTATACGGTTTTGAATCCCAAACTCCGAGATTGTTCTGGAATTTTTTTCAAATTCTTAATGAAGAGTTGTAATTTTCTACTATTTGAGTTTTGTGGGGAGTTTTTTTGGGTCTTCGAATATTTGGGTCACTTTTTACCAAACTACAGAATTTATTCAAAAATGTTGAAATTCGCCTCTATGTTTCAATATAATTCTCACACGGTCGAAAAATAGAAAAGTTTGTGGGATAAATGAAGGTGATTCAGATTTAGCGCGCGATTTCTAGAAACTTTAAATTTATCGCAGTTTTCTTAAAATCAAAAGTCTGTAGCACAGTTGAAAATATTATTTTTAAATCAGACGTGAATAGTTCGAATTTTAAACCTCTCGAAAACGTTGAACCGTATCGCACAAACGTGCGCGAAAAATTGCCCGTCAATTTTGAAACTTCAAACTTTTTCGGGTTTCGAAAGTTTTCAAGTTTTCCCACCAAAGTTATTCGAAATTTCCTTGAATTTCCAAGAGGATTATTTTCAAATTCAATATGTCGATTTGTTCTACTCAAAATTTCTTTGTATGTTCCAAAAGTTCATTTTTTGCATGCTTCTCCTTCTCCCTGTCCTTTCTCCGCGTCTCTCTTTCCTATCATTATCGCCATTATCACTCACTTTCTCAATTTCCGCACAAAGGAACACCTCAAAAAACGACTCATCATCATACGGTCAAAAACCGTAAGAAAAGACAATGGCCAGTCCATTGTGTCCACCGACATTCAGCGAAAAAGTTGTAATTATTTCTTCCTCCAATATTTTTTTTTTGTAATATTCGCCTCTTCTTTCTTGATTAGATTGGGTTGTATTGTTCAAGAAAGAAGCCACACAAAAAAGAGAGAAGAAGTTTTTGCAATTTGGCGGTCATTTTTAGGGGTTAGAGGGACACAAGGAATACTGTAAACTTATTTTAAAAGTTTTCGGGACAATTGATTTTTATTTCAGAATCTATAACTCTGACAGTACGCATTTTTCGAGAAGAGCACGGATTATGTTTTGGAGAACAAAATATTTGAATTTTTGAAGATTTCTAACGTAGCCTACCTTGATTTTTTCATCGTCATCCAGATCACTGAACCATTGGCCTTTTCATTCATAAGTTGGACCATGGAAGCTCGATAGGATTCTGATAGAAATCTGGAACATTGTTCTTTTTACGATTGTAAGGTGAATAAAAATTCATACCTGAACTTTATATCGAAGATGATGTTTTGCTGAAAATAAATTAAAGGGCCTCACCGAGGTATTCAAGATTTTAACTTTGTATTTCACTTCATGCAAAAAAATATATAGGCTAATAAATTGCCGTTTTGGACTTGAATGAGATTAATTTGAAGTTTTTTTTCTTTTGAATCAATGTTAACATTGTAATTACAATAAAAAAATCTTATTCTGATATGGATTATTGATTCGCCTGCGCTTTATCGTTAATTTATAACATCTACAAAATAGAAAAAAACATTTAAAAAAAATTAAATTGCAATGATGCTGTGATTTACGATTCTGCCTTGATTTTAAATCAATTAAACGAAAAATGAAGAACAAAAAATTGAGAATTCTTTCATTTCCAATAAAAAATCATATCTAATCGCTAAAAACGGATGAAAAATAATAAAAAACGACGGAACTTTAAATATTCGCATGATTTTTTGCTAGAAAATACACATGTTGACGGGGTTAGGAGGGAAATTGCTGCGAAACTCCGGGAATTTACAATCTCCACCATGACATACCAGCACGGATATGCGAATAGTTGGGGAATGCTTCGGTGCGACCTGGAAAAATATTTTATAATTTTGAAAGTAGTTCCGTACATATTTTCAGAAAATTTAATTGTAACTCATTTTGTTATATACAAAAAATTAATCGAATACAGCTTTATTGGATTTCCTCACATGATTTGAACTAGTACATTTATTTGAGTTTCTGTACTCGTTTGAATTTCTCAATTGACTTGAACCACTTTTTTTTTCGAAAACTGAATCCGTAATTCTGAAAAATTCACTCACCAACTCCAGCAGTAGCAATATCACGATCATATACGTGTCTTGAAATAGCCTCACGAACAGCGGTAGCGTCAACTTTTTGAATTTGAGCTTCAAGATCAGACAATTGTCGGACGTTTCCGGTGTAAAGAAGTTCTCTAGCATTGAATCCAGCCTTTTGTGTGTTTGTCTCCAAGTTTTGGTAGACATTTGTTCTATATTGATTTCTGGCCAAAGCGACTTCGTCTTCAGTGGCGGCCGATGCCAAATGTTTCCATTCGTGTCCAACTGACTTTGTGATTCCGTGCGTGTCATTCAAATCATGAGCATCAGCGACAAAGTAGATTCCGAACAATCCAGTGTCTCTGAAATTTTGAGGTTCATATAAATCTTTAAAAAACAAATAAGCTCACTTGTAGTTGATGTTGAAGTGTTGAATATTGTGGAGTCCGTGATCAGTTCCGATCTTCTGGATAAGACGAGAAGCGGCGGTTCGGGTGGTGGCGTGTGTGACATCCCATTGTCCGATGAATTGGTTGGCGATTTGAAGAGCAAGAGCATCTTTGTGTCCGTATCCGACTCCTTCGACGGCAACTGCGGCATACATGTGTGGAATGTTATCGTTACGGTATCTGTATTCGGATCCGGTGAATCGAATTCCGTCGGCCTGAAAAAAAAAATGATTTTGGTTATTAGGGCAGAGAGTTCAAGGTGAACTTCCGATTTTCGGGACGAAGTGTTTTTTTAATTAGAAGTATTTTTTCTATAGAAAGAGTTTAAATTTACACTTTGTTTTGATCATAACATCAACGTTTTTATTGGTCTCGAGATGAAAAATGTCTTATTTTTGCTGTAATTCAAAATGAAATTTGCGTGACAAAATAAAATGGGATTCGAAATTCCAAAAATGTTGGTTTTTGGTTCTAGATTTGGTGTCAAATGAATTTTAAACTCTAAAAGTCTCTAAAAATAGTACTTTTTTATTTGATATAACTTTTGAATTCAGCACAGCTGAAAAACAATTTTTTAAAAACTTACAGATGGAACTTGTCTTGGATATTCGTTGCTCAAATCTCCAAAGTACTTCTCGGCCAATTGTGGAACTCCTGAAACTCCTCCTCCAACAGCCGACAAAACCATACGGACTGGTCTGTAGTGATCCTCTTGCCACTCTTTCAATTGTTGTCCAGTGATGGATTGGATCGATTGGGTGGTTCCCAAAACGCTCTTGGCGAGTGGTGTTCCTTGGAAAGCGGCGGCGTGGAGGTTATCGAAGAGAACAGCTTGGTAATAGTCATCCGAAGCGTCGAGTTCACGCAAAATGGTGGAACGTTCAGTGTCGATGGCGGAAGCATCGAGCTTGCTGTTGCGGAGAACATCAGCAAGGATGTCAACGACTGAATTAATTGAATCATTATTTGTGGAAAATGAAAAAAAAACTGACCTTTCTCAACATCTTGTGAAGCAGCTTGAACAAAGACTGCGGTTTGATCACGCTCGGTGAACGAGTTCAACTTGGCTCCAATAGCATTGAGCTCGGATTCAAGAGCAGCGCTGGCTCTCTTTCCAGTTCCCTTGTGGATCAATCTCTCAAGGAAATGGGCGACTCCATTGTTTTGCTCGTTCTCAAAACGAGATCCAGTCTCGATCCAAACTCCAACCTATAAATATTTAAAAAAAATTATTACAATATGAAACAGAATCTAATCTTACAGTAGCAGTGGCACGTCCGTTGTCTTCGGTGACAACACGGAATCCATTTTTCAAGGTGGTGACTTCAGCATTTGGGGCAGCGGCGAGAACATCCTTGACCGACAAGGCAGAGGCGTTACGCACCTAGAAAATGCAAATGTAAAACTGGGAACTACATTTATCATGAACAAAACATCTATAGAGTTTGTGAAATGAACTTACTTGAGTGTTGAAAGCTGGACGGATTGTAGAATTGATCACAAGTCGGAGAGCCATTTTCTCCAAGTTTTCCCCTGTTTTCTGTAAAAATAGAGAATTGTATTGCCTATCATTAGATGCGCAAGTTCATAATCTACAAGATGAGCTTAATAAAAACTTTCATGTTTACTCTCTTCACTTTAAAAAAATTAAAAAAACAAATTTTCCGTATGTGGCCGCCCAGCGTAAAAAAAAGAAAATAAGTTTCCTCGCGACAAGACCCTTGCTCAAACATTAAAGGCGCATTTGTAAATCGACAACAATAATTCGAATCTTTTATTTCGAAAACTTTATTTTACGTTTTTAGGTGTAACTTTGTTAATCGTGGGGTTTTCTTGAAATTTAATGTATAGGGTTGTAGAGAAAAAATTTCCTGATTGAACTAAACTTCATTGCTCGAAGTTCAAGTTTATTTTGTGGCGAAAATAAATTTGTTAGGTTAAAATTTTTTTATTTAACTGTCCTTCTTTCCATTTCATTTAAATTTAAATAACTAAGACAACAATTTTATGAGACTCATGCAAAAAATAAAACCAATTTGTTTTTGATATTTAATACATAATTTTATGAACTTAATTCTTCATCTTTTAATATCAAACTTTGTCTATTCGTTAATTTCTCAAATCTTTTTGCAGGTGGCACAATGTCTTCAAGACATCGGTTGGATTTGGATGGTTCAGGCCGCGGAGATCGGCGGAGATCCCGCTCACCAAGACGTCGTTCCCGTTCTCGATCGCCTCAACGACCCGTCGGCGCCATAGGCAACATGAAAGTGGCAACGAATCCATACAACAATCAACCATATTCCAACAGATATTGGGCAATCTGGGAGAAACGCAGTCAACTGCCAGTCTGGGAGTACAAAGAGAAGTTCATGGAGATGCTACGAAATCATCAATGTATCACATTGGTCGGTGAGACCGGTTCCGGTAAAACCACTCAAATCCCACAATGGGCAGTCGAGTTTGTAAAACAGCAAGGAAGCGGACAGCAGGCGAGACTTGTCGCCTGTACACAACCGAGACGAGTGGCGGCGATGAGTGTCGCGACAAGAGTTGCTGAAGAAATGGACGTTGCTTTGGGGCAAGAAGTCGGTTACAGTATCCGTTTCGAGGATTGCATTTCAGAACGAACCATTCTCAAATACTGTACTGATGGTATGCTTCTCAGAGAAGCGATGAATAGCCCACTTTTGGATAAGTATAAAATCCTAATTCTTGACGAAGCACACGAAAGAACCCTCGCCACAGATATTTTGATGGGATTGATCAAGGAAATTGTCAAAAATCGCGCAGATATCAAAGTCGTTATCATGTCAGCCACGTTAGACGCTGGAAAATTTCAAAAGTACTTCGAAAATGCTCCATTGCTCAGTGTTCCTGGTAGAACTTTCCCTGTCGAAATTTTCGTAAGTTTTTTTTTTAAATTTGAAGTAAGTATTTCATTTTTACAATTTCAGTTCACACCGGAAGCCGAAAAAGACTACCTTGAAGCCGCGATTCGAACGGTTATCCAAATTCACGTTTGCGAAGAGACCGAAGGAGATATTCTACTCTTTTTGACTGGTCAAGAAGAAATTGAAGAAGCTTGTAAACGAATCGACAGAGAAGTTCAGAATCTCGGACCAGATGTTGGAATTCTGAATTGTATTCCATTGTATTCGACACTTCCACCAGCGGCACAGCAAAAGATTTTCGAACCTGCACCACCAAACCGACCAAATGGAGGAATAGGTAAGGTTTTAGAGACTTTATTGAACAGAAAACAGAGTTTCTTTTTTTTTAACTGATTATTCAATTTTCTGTCAAAAACAACAATTTTACAGGTCGAAAGTGTGTTGTCTCCACAAACATTGCTGAAACCTCGTTAACCATCGATGGAGTAGTATTTGTTATCGATCCAGGATTCTCCAAACAAAAAGTATACAATCCTCGCATTCGTGTCGAATCTCTTCTCGTTTGCCCAATTTCAAAGGCATCTTCTATGCAACGCGCCGGAAGAGCTGGAAGAACAAAACCCGGAAAGTGCTTCAGACTTTACACCGAAACCGCTTACAGTTCTGAAATGCAAGATCAGACTTATCCGGAGATTCTGCGGTCGAATCTTGGATCTGTTGTGCTTCAACTCAAAAAACTTGGAACGGAGGATTTGGTGCATTTCGATTTCATGGATCCACCAGCACCGGAGACACTTATGAGAGCGCTCGAATTGTTGAATTATTTGCAAGCGATTAATGATGATGGAGAATTGACCGAGTTGGGAAGTTTGATGGCTGAATTTCCGCTTGATCCACAATTGGCAAAAATGTTGATCACGTCTACTGAATTAAATTGCTCTAATGAGATTTTGTCAATCACCGCCATGTTGTCAGGTAAATTTACATTCTGAATGAGAAAAGCTAAACTTCCCCTGTGAACTAACATGGTTTGAATTTTCAAAAAAAAGTTATTTCGGAAACTCAGAACATTAACGACGAAAATTTGCGAATCAAAATATTAAAAATTGCCTGGCCATTTAAGTTTCAAAACCTGAATATATAAATTTCGAGATGAGAAAAAATTACTGTCAAATTGATTTGTTGAATGATTGAAAATTCGACTCCTAAAATTTTTTTTCAGTTCCCCAATGTTTTGTTCGACCAAATGAGATGAAAAAAGAAGCAGATGAGGCAAAAGCGAAATTTGCGCACATCGACGGAGATCATCTGACATTGCTGAATGTTTATCACGCTTTCAAGCAGAGTAAGTAATCCGATTTCCAGATATTTTTGTAATTCTTGTTATTTTCAGACAACGAAGATCCCCAATGGTGTTATCAGAATTTCGTCAACTATCGTTCTATGAAAACCGCCGATACTGTTAGACAACAATTAGCCAGAGTTATGGATAAGGTTAGTTTTTATTTTATTTTTGAGTTGTGAAATATACATTGAAATTTTCAGTACAATCTCCGACGGGTTTCAACCGACTTCAAATCGCGTGACTATTATCTCAATATCAGAAAAGCGCTCGTCGCCGGTTTCTTCATGCAAGTCGCCCATTTGGAAAGAAGTGGACACTATGTGACTGTAAAAGATAATCAACTAGTCAATTTGCATCCATCTACAGTACTAGATCACAAGCCAGAATGGGCACTTTACAACGAATTCGTGCTGACGACAAAGAATTTCATCAGAAGTGTCACCGATGTTCGGCCCGAATGGTTAGTTTTGAAAAATACGTCTTCAACATTAATACATTTTTCCAGGCTTCTCACAATCGCTCCACAATACTATGATCTTGACAACTTCCCTGACGGCGACACAAAACGAAAACTCATGGTTGTCATGCAGACACTTCAGAAAAATTCCGGACGAGGCTACTAGGCGCGCCTCTCCTTTACGTGTTAAACCTATATGATCTTCCTTACTTTTTTTATCCCCCGTTACCATCTGTTTTGACATGAAAATTCAAAAGAACTACACATTTTATGAGAGAGAAACATGACAGAAAATTTTTTGGGGAAAAGGAAAAAGAAGTTCACTAAAAACTATACCGGTATGGAAAAAAATCGGGTTGGGGAGTTTGTTTGATAAATACAGTAAAAAACGGGGAACATACGCACACATTATTGTTTACCTCGACCTTCTTCTTCGAAAAGGTGTAGTACCAACTTGGATGGAGTGCTGAAAATCAGATTTTAGGCCTAAAATGTGGGCGTGGTCCTACCGTTTGGTCTCGTTGCTTTTTTTGACAGCCGCTGGAGTCGGGCGCTTAATTTTTTGTCCAGTTATCACCCGTTTCACTTCTTCTGCTGATAAGGTTTCGTATTCTAATAATGATTCGGCCAATATTTGATGCTCTTTCTGAAAATTTTGAATTGAATCGAGTTTTGGTTTAAGAAAAATCCGACAGAAGAACTCACCTTTTTGCTAACTAAAATATCCTTGGCTCGTTTATAACTTTCATTCAAAATGCGCGTAATTTCACTATCAATCGCTTCGGCGGTTTGTGGCGACAAATCCGACACGTTCACCAGTGAACTATCTTTATCCGATGACGCTGTGAAATCACGCAGACCAACTTTGTCGCTCATTCCGAATACTTTCACCATTTGAACCGCCAATTGCGAGGCTTTACTCAAATCATCGGCAGCGCCCGTCGTCACCTTATCATCTCCGAAAATCAGCTCTTCCGCCACTCGTCCGCCCATCATAACATCGAGTTGTGCCAACATTTGCGATTTGGTCAATTGATAACTGTCTTTTTCGGGCAACATTGCCGTATGTCCCAATGATTGTCCGCGCGGGATGATGGTTACCTTGTGTAAAGGTGTGGCGTCTTTGGTGTAGAGTGAGACAAGTGTGTGGCCGGCTTCATGATATGCGGTGTTGCGATTCGCTTCTTCGTCCGGAATTCGTCCACCGGTTCGGGCTGGGCCCATGAGTACTCTGAAATCAGAAAAATATTGTATGAAACATAAGTTTCAAAATGAGTTTGAATGAAAATTTGAAATTTTTAGAATGATGACTTCAGGTTTTTCTCAATAAGTGTTTGATGTATGTTCGAGAACAAAATTTACTGGAATAAATTTTTGAGAATTTTGATTGATTTTTCAAATTCAATTTGAGAAAAAAATCAATAATCTTTAAACTTTTACTAACCTATCTCTAGCCTCATCCAAATATCCCATCGTAACTTCAACCGCATTATCAGTGGCAGCTTTCAATGCCGCCTGATTCACCATATTCTCAATATCGGCTCCAGTGAAACCAGTCGAACCTTTGGCCAAAACTTTTGGATCAACATTCGAGGAATGCACAATTTTGGACAGGTAGAAGTTGAAAATATCCTGTCGTCCAGTCAAATCAGGTTTCGGTACGGTGACACGAACATCGAATCGGCCAGGTCGGAGGAGAGCTTTGTCGAGGTCTTCAACGCGATTCGTGGCGGCGATAACGATGATTCCCTCGTTTCGTGTGAAACCATCCATTTCACTGAAAATTAAAAAAAAATTAGGCCTAATGAAGTGAATGCGAAAGATCTGAATTTAGACTCAATAATGAAATTCGAATTAGATGGTGCGAATGCTCATTAGAGCATTTTTCGTGTCAAACAAAGTCCAATTTTGAGGGTAAATCAAGAATGGAATTCTAGAACATTTGTGTATTATTATTTTTTTTTTAAATTTGCGTATTATAGCGGGAATCACAAAAGCTTCGATAATTCCAACGGTAAGTCTGCTAATCCCATTTGCTAACCTCAAAAGTTGATTTATTGTCTGATTAGCATATGGATGAATGGAATTTGAAACTCTTTTTGATCCGACCGAATCGATTTCATCGATAAAAATGATACACGGAGCTCTCGCTTTTGCCTTCTCGAAAAGATCTCGAACTCTTCTAGCTCCTTGTCCAACCAGAACTTCATCGAATTCACTACCCGATGTATGGAAAAATGGTACTTGAGCTTCTCCAGCAATTGCGCGAGCTAGAAGAGTTTTTCCGGTTCCTGGTGGGCCGACTAGTAAAACTCCTTTTGGTAGTCTTCCTCCAAGTCGTGAATATTTTTCTGGATCTTTGAGGTATGAGACGATTTCTTCGACTTCTAATTTTGCTTCATCCATCTGAACAGAATAAATATTGATTTTGGAATTTAGTTCTTATCCTACTCACGCCTCTAACATCATCAAAAGTGACTTGCACATCTTCTGGATTGACCTCTTGTGGATTTGAGAAGAACAACGAGCCAATTTGTCGATCGCCTACACGCACACGGATTCCTTTTTTATCAGTCAGTTTTTAAAGGCACATATTCAAACATAATGTTCCTTTAAAGGCAAAAAAACAAACTCACTTCCACTCAAGTATCCCAAAAATATACAAAAGACCAGAAAAATGTAGAAACGTGTCAAAGTGTTGGATTTTTTCGGCTCTTTGGCTGCGATTTGTTGAGTATTCGATAGAAGACCTTTAACAAACCCGTCCTGAAAAATTATTAGGTTTAGGACTTCATTGGAAAAGTATTAGGTTGTCCCACTTCAAATGTGAATTTTTACCAAATTTAAAAAACAAATTTTGTTAAAAATGAAAAGAATTGGCAATAGACTGTGGCATGGGTGACCCCAGTCAGTGATGTGATATCCCGTACACTTGATCTCGGCTGATCTTCTAAAGCCTCCTCAATATGAGCATGTTTGTGTGCGTGGGTGTGGCTTATTCTACAGATTGTAATTCCCTTGTTTGAAGCGATTGAACCAAAACGTCACTTTCCTGTACTAGACCAAGTCTTGACCTGACGCTGCACAAATATTATGGTGAGCCTCCGTCGTTTCGCCGCCGGAGGGAAATTCATAAAGAAAAGGGCTCTGAGAGCACAGTGGTCGTTGAACAGAGAATCCCCCATTTTGGACGTTACGTGAAATCAATCTATGCCCAGTTGCTCATCACTATACACCAATTATTGAGAAAAAAAAGACAGCGAGAAAAAACCACGGACGACGGAAAAAATTTAAACGAAAAAAATTCACATTTTTAGTGGGACAACCTAATAATCAGCACTTACTGTAAATATTTTATGCTGTTTTTCAGGCAATTTTTTCAAATCTGCTTCATATTGATGCCATTTTTCTAAACTATTTGCTGAGTTTTCTAATGGTTTTGATTTTTTAGCGCCAAATAGTTCACTGAGAATTGTTAGTCTGCAAAATAAATAGTTTCAGGAGCTGAAGTCTCATGATGTAACTCACGGAGTTCTTGGTTCATCGGCTAAATTCGAAGAACTTCCTATTTTACCACTACTTCCCACGCCGAGTGATTGTTTAGGTATTCGAAATCCGCGTTTTTGAATATCTTCAAAAATCTAACTTTGAAAATTACGAAATTTGGAAAAAACGCTTACAAAAAGATCCAGTGGCCGGCACAATTCGTAGTAAAGTGTCATTTTCAAAATTCAACGAAATTTCCTTTTTAAGCAATTTTCGAGAGAGCATAGCATCTTTCAAAACCTGCGGCGCAACTTTGCCGCATTGTCGCCAAACCGATAAATATACACGCGAAATTGAGAAGGCTGCCGATTCGAAATCTTTTGGATGTCTGCCAGCTACTAGAAAACAACCCCACGGTTAATTTTTAAATTCAAAATTCAAAACTACCATTCGTTCGACTTCTCAAAATACCGCTATTCTGTAATAATCCGCCAATATTAAGATTCATCGATTGCATGGCTGAAAAAATATCAGATTAATTTCAGGGGTGGACGGCGAGAAAAAAGGAGAACACGATCATGATGAAAAAATGTCTAGGGGGAAGGAGATATTTTTTGCGATAGAGCACGTTTGCATCATTCAATTGATGTCATTGCACTTGTTCCAAAAAACTTGTTGTGACTAAAAATGACAAGAAAGGGGGGCAATGATTAGAAAATTTATGATATTTAGGAAATGATTATTAATAAAAAGAAATGAACATGTAGGTGGAGAAAAAACGAAAGAAAATAAAATACATCAACCGATTTTATGAAAAGTTTTCGAGTTCTGAAATTTTATTGAATATGGAAAAATCAAATAGCTTTATAAAAAGCTAAACTTGGGGTTATTTTTATAGAACGAAAAAGTTATATAAAATCTTACTATTTTTGTAGCAGGTTTTGGCCTGAACGTTGGTGTGAGCGGTGCGGCACTTGAGTTTCAAAAATAAAAAATGGTTGAAGTCGATCAAAAAAGTACTGTACCGAGAATTGGTGTTTGCACGAACTGCGGAGTTGGTATTTTAAACTACACGCATTTATTTTTCTTCGTTTTTTTTTTTTGAAAATCTGAAATCAAAGTTTTACTAGTTACGTATGATATGCATGCGCATTTCAACTGCTCGCCCACTATTTCAAGAAATTTTTAAACATGCAGCGCTTCGCGTAATTGCATTCAAAAAAATTTTATATAAAAAAAATGAATTTTCAAAAAAAAAAAACATAACTTTATTATAAAACCGTAAATGTGTATGACGTCTCCAGCTAAATTAATCATGAATTATGTTCTGTAATAGTTTAAGAATGAAATGTATGTCGATTCACGTAGTGTTTCAAATGTAGGAATTTTAAGCTCACAATAACAATTACAATGAACTACTGTTAAAATTATTGCCAGATTTTCGAAAATAGCTGGTGAAAGGGGTGTGTTTAGAGAAAAGCTAATCTGTTTTGGAGAAAAAAATCTCATAGAAAATGAAACGATTTATTTTCTTCAGTTGGAGTCGAATTGTGAAGCTTCGATTCGTGCACCATCTACAAATTCATCACTCCCAATTCATCATCAGCTCTCCGGATCTTTCCATGCATGATCACAAGCATTGACGCGTCGCGATTGAACCATCGTGATACTCGGAATGAAATGTGATCATGTCGATGACGGATGGACGCACAGTGAGTTGAATTCTTTGCGTGGAAAATGTTGTGGCTATCAATTTGTCACTTTGAAAATGAAAAACTAATACTAAAACTCATTTTCAAGTTTTAAAAATCAACATACACATGTTTAAACAATTGTGTTAAAAAGTCTAATTTTTGATAGAAAATTCCCCCTTTAAACACTTTAATTTGACAGTGCGTAAAAATTTCCAAAATTTTTAAAAGTCAAAAAACTACCCTAATCTTACAAGGCTTCTTTTCCTAAGTAAATCGAGAGGGGCTGTTAACTACGGTTGCTAGCTCAGAACACGCCGGACCCTATTGGCCATCCTAGTTGACGTGCTCCTAACACCTTGCCGCCGCGGTGAGGCCAACCTTTTGGCAAGGCCCCCTCTCGTCCCCAGGTGGCCGATCGGGGAGACTCGGGCCCGAGTACTTTCTTCGGTGTGCTCTGAAAGAAAACAATTTTAGTTGTTGACCAACCCAGCTAACAAACTAACCTTGAGCGAGCATGACCGGATGCTCCGTTGAGCCCACCCATCCATTGGTCAACACTTGACAATGACCGACGCTGAACTTGTTGGCCAGGAGTTACACCAAATAATCTGGAGGACCTCAGAATCAAATTTGGTTACCAAATTTAGGAACCAAATCTAATAATGAAATCCCTAAACGCATTCAGTTCTCATCAAAAATGATTCGAACATGAAATTGTTACCTAATTTAGACTGTACACTTTTATATATTATACCACAGATAAATAAGAAGAGATCAGTCACCAAAATCAGATGATTTAGATAACAAATCTCTCCCCACCTATCTGTGATATGCTTTTATAATTTTAAAACCACTGTTTTTCCCTCCTCAAAGCATTGCCTACCCCCAGGTGGCCACCTTCTGAAATTCGGGGTGCAATTTGCAATTTTTTAAAGTCCAAAATCATATTTTTCAAAAGCAAGGGTAAACGCAACAATGATTCGTTCGAACAGTGGGCACACCCAATAGTTATGAACAACTACCGGTGCTCTAAATTTTTATTTATATATACATATGAATTCATATGTATATATTTTGCCAAAAAGGGTTCCCAATGTGAGAACCCGAAAGGAATCCTGTGTTTAGGACCCCTGAAGTGTACAATCTAAACTAAGCCCAGACTAAGTGATGGGACGTTGACTTCACCACACGAGGATGAATGACACTGAAGAAGAAAAAT